>PVKC010005812.1:0-32526 GCA_004027635.1 Crocidura indochinensis | reverse complement strand
TGAGAGTAAGAAAAAAACTCATTCTTTTTTAATATAGTGTTTGGGAACATTTAAATACATATTTAAATAGTTTATATTGTTTGTCTTGTTTTTAAAAATCCAAATTAAGATAATAGCTCAGGAAAATTTAGGACAGTAAAACACAAATATTTTATTAATATGTATAAGTATAGATGAAGGCCATTCATGAAGATAAGGTCAGAATCTTGGTATATTGTTCCTATATGATTTTATTTTAGTCAATTATTTATGTAAGTTTATTTTAGAATTTGATATATTTACTTATTTATAAGATGTATACTTAAATATTTTAGTGGCTCCTTTTTATTTGTTCTTCTCAACATGTTTAAGCAAGTGATACCATTCCATATAAGAGGCAAAAGAATTTGGAGCTGTGAGGCAGGCTGACAAAGAAGAAACTTATCCTGTCTGAGCAAGCAAGAAAAAGGGAAAGTAGAACAAAAATACTTGCAACATATTAGGTCCTTAGGAAAAAATAAAGTGTCCATCGCTTCTCCAGTAGTAGCTGAATTGCCACTTTAAGCAAAAGGCCTAGAAACATAGCTATAATATATATGTTTCTCTGGAACTCAGCCTTTGTCTGTCAAAAAGGGTGGTGGGTCAGTGGAACTGACCATGTGACCCTTCAAATTCCTTCTAGTTTTAACAACCCCTATTTTTTTAATTTGGTCTGTGTCCAACCAGAAGATAGTTAGATAAAATAAACTGATATCATTTTTGCGTGTTATTCATGCATATCAAGGTTAACCCGGGTCAGCAAACAAAACTGATAGGTGAATTAATCTAGCTGATCTTCAACAGGGCAAAAAACATTGTAGTTTAAGTTAAATTGTATACTCAAATAAATGAGAACTCTATTGGTTGTATTATTTTACCTTTTCAAGTGATATTTCTGCACCAAAAGGAAGCCATTTAAATGGGGACATAGAGATAACCAACTTGTAAGATGCTCAAGAAATATTTAAGTACCCCTCCAGGTCCAATTATGAACTGAAGATCTTACACTGATTAGTAAAATTAATTGACTTTTTTTCCTCCTAACAAGTCCATAACCTACGTGTATTTTCCAGCAATATATTGTTGCTCTCAGGGATTGGCAAGCTTGAATCAGAATATCTCTTTGCCAAGACTTGCCTGTGAATTCTTAACCTTTTCTTGTTTGCCAAGAACAAAGAAAAACTGTTGTAAATTTAGCTGCTGTTGTAACGTATGAACAGTCTTTATTTTTTGAAAATGCAAATTAGACAAATAAGGATCATTACATCAATTGCAACAGGCTGTTACATTTGGTTTTTGCTATAGTAGGTATGTATTCCTTTCATACCTTACTTGATGTTTTTACTGTGCTTTACCATTTTCAAAGTACTCACATATGTGAATAACATTTGATCTTTCTTTGTAGTCAATGTTTCTAATATATTTTATGTTCAAAAACATTTGAAACTTAAATGCATTTGATGCAAAATCATACAACAAATGTTTGATTATTATTTAAGGAAAAATTTTACTATATCCCCAAATATAGCTTATACACATTTGGCAAGGTAAATTATTGTCTGATTTAATTGCCATATGAAATGAATTTTTGTCTACTGTCTAATGCATCTGGGTGGTTGTTATTGTCTTTTAATACAAAACAATTTAATGGAAAGACATATGAGTCAATATGGAAGAAACAAGTAATTGGGTCAGGTGAATTACAACTGATACTTTGATTAGGCTTAAAATGTAGATATATAAGGGCCTGAGAGAGAGCATGGAGGTAGGGCATTTGCCTTGCATGTAGAAGGATGGTGGTTCAAATCCTGGCATCCCATATGGTCCCCTGAGTCTGCCAGGAGCGATTTCTAAGCTTAGAGCTAGGAGTAACCCTGAGCGCTGCTGGGTGTGACCTAAAAACAAAAATAAAAAGGTAGACATACTCAAAAGTGAATTGTTAAAATAAGATAATTATGAAGATCACTACCTCATATAAAACTGTACTTTGGAATGTTATGTAAGGTAGGAGTTTCTGTTACCATTAGACAATTTTATTAAGAATAGCAGTGTAGAACTGGAGTGACAGCACAACAAGGAGGGCTTTTACCCTGCATGTACCAAACCAGGTGGATCCCTGGTATCCCATATGGTTCCCAAGCAGGAATGACACTTAAGCACAGAGTAAGAAGTCATCCCTGACCACTGCTGGATGTTCCCCCCAGTAGCAATGCATTGTTTTTTGTTGAGTAACTACTATAATAATATAAAGAACAATATAATTTTTAGAGAAAAAAGAGGGATATCAGGAAAAACTATATTAAAGTTCTTAGGAACTATAGATATATTAGAATAATGCTAAATAAAAATGGGCTTTCTGAAGTCAGAATAAGAGAATGGCATATGGTTGAAACCTTTATTCCCCTCTATCTAGCTCTATGACTATTTGAGGTTAGTCCTGGTATTACTGCATAGTTAACTAGGTAGCAAGGTAACTGGGGTCTAAAATGAGAGATTTGTCCTCCATCAATATTTTTTTCTTTTATTTTCTTTTATGTCCCCAAGCCTTGAGTAGTCTGTCTATACTATTTTCCTTACTATTACTTAATAATACACAGCATATATTTTAGCTCTTTAAGTTTTCTCCTTTAAAATATTCTTTATTTGTAACAAAAATCATTCATTTACCAGTTAGTCTCACAGCATTTAGGAAATTTGTACTGTTAAGTACACATTTATACATAGTAAGTACTAGAAAAAAGTAATAGTTGCTTAGCTATCACATTTTGGATGAATGAGATGAAGTATAAGAAATTTCAAGAGCAAAACAGAAGATGCTATTTTTACTTCTTTGGCAATAATTACATTCATAAATATTGTAATTCTAAATACTTGCATATGCATGATTAACAAAAATATACAAATAGATTTGAAAAATTTGAGACTATTTGGAAATATATTCTAATTGGACAAGATATACATACATATATATATGACTGATATAAAGGACTGATATAAAGGAATTGTTGGTTTCATAAGGCAGGGTTCTTTAACATATATAGTATTTTTCCACAAAATTCATTTGGGATTTTATCATATGCTTAATAATTTTTCTATGAGATCAGTAAAATACAATATAATAATTTATTACCATATAAAACCAACTTGATTTAAATGTACTCTGGCAGAGATCAAATCTAAGGACCAGAGAGGGTAGACCAAGCAGGTTTTCTTTTTTCTTTTAATTTGTATTAAAGCACTGTAATTTCTAGCACTGCTGATAATAAAGTTACTTTAGATATGCAACTGACCCAGGTTTGATCTGTGGCACAACATATAGTTCCATGAGCCTACCAGGAGAGATCTCTGAGCACAGACTCAGGAAAAAACCCTGAGCACTGATGAGTGTGGCCACCAGAACAGAGACAAAAGAAAATCAAACCTAGTAAAATTAGGGTGGGATGAAGGATAGGAAATATGGAAATGGAACTTTGGTTAAGAGGATAATGTATAGTATAAAAGGACTGACTGTCAAGACATAGGAACAGATTAAAAAAAGGATAAGGGGGCCGGGTGGTGGCGCTGAGGTAAGATGCCTGCGCTAACCTAGAACGGACTGCGGTTCGATCCCCTGGTTTCCCATATGGTCCCCTGTGCCTGCCAGGAGCAACTTCTGAGCGAATAGCTAGGAGTAACCCCTGAGCGTCACCGGGTGTGGCCCAAAAACCAAAAATAAATAAATAAATAAAAATAAAAATAAAAAAAGAATAAAAGAGGTCTCCAACACCAGATAAAAATTTTATTTTCATGTTTCAACAATTTTGTTCTAAGCCAGGGCTGGTTATATATTTTTCATACTCCTTTTTCAAGAACTCTTCTTTTTGTACTTTTTAATTTCATCATTTTAATCCTGTCATAGTCACTGCTCAAGAGCAAAAACAAGTCAAGTGAAATGACCATATTGTCACCTATTGTTATCTCCCTCTCCAGAATCTTCCAGGAACACATTTGGAAACACAGGGACTTGGAGCAGTCGGTCTTTGAAAGTTTCTTGGATAAGAAAGAAAATAAAATTGTATTCTGCAATTTTCAAAGAAGTTAATAATTTTTCACAATAACCAGTTCCAGTTGTGTGGTGACAGACAGACAGACGTATGGTATAATTAGGTCTATGACTAGGAATGAGTCTCTTAGTTTCTCTTTCTTGCTGCTTGAATTCCCACCAAAATTTACCTTGTATAAAGTGTGACTGCTATAAGCTAAGTTACTAACTTCTGAGTAGCCAAGGAAGAAGACACTTCATAACCTTCAAACTCTCCATTCAGACTGCTTCCTATTGACTGTTGCCACCACGAAAGAAAAAAAATATGATCATAGAGTTTTATTAGAAAGCACGATTTTGGGGACAAAACGAAGGATCTCTATAGCAGGACAAAGAAAAAAGGTTGTGGCAGAAGGGAAGAAAATAATTTAACTCTAAAGATATGAATCATATTCAGTGACTATGACAAATATGTTCATAATGAAAACTGGTTGACTTCCCTGAGAATTTAGTGTTTGGGAATTAACAAGTAGTCTTTAGAATATAATATAATTAGTAAATAAATAATAAATAAAATTTTTCTTGTTTTTTTTTTTTTTTTTTTTTTGGTTCACACCCTGGCAGTGCTCAGGAATTACTCCTGGGTCTATGCTCAAAAATCATTCCTATCAGACTCAGGGGACCATATGGGATGCCGGGATTCAAACCATTGTCGTTCTGCATGCAAGGCAAACACCCTACATGCTCTCTCTCTGGCCCCATAAATAAATGTTTAACTAAGCCATTTTATGATTGTGGCACTTTAATGAGTTATATCATAAAAGGAAATTACTATTTTAATCATAATCAGTTGTTTTTTCCTGGATGAAATATTTTAAAATATCTTGAAATATTTTAAACCTTATTTCCAAATATGAAATAGACCTGTACTTAAGTTACTTTGAATGCTGCCATATAATGCAAAACTAAAGTATAGAGGAAACTAAAGCTGGTACAGTTTTCTTGGGCCACACTCTTCTATACTTGGAGCTTCATTACTCTGCTCTGTGCTTAGGGATCATTGCTGATGGTGCTCCAGTGACCGATCATGGTGCCAAGGATCGAATTTAGGACAGTGGCATACAAGGCAAGTGTCCTCTTAATTGTGCAATCTCTCTTGCCCATTTTTATGTTGTTTTGAGAATTTTTCTACTGCCTAAAATGCCTGGAAAGCAAGTGTTCATTTTCAAAATCTAGTGTAGTTCTAGAAAGATAGCGCATGGGTTGGGACGACAGTTCTTAGTTTGACTCCCTCCATGCATAATCCCCTGAACACTACTGAGTGTAGAGATGAAGATCCCAGAACACTGCTGGGTGTGGCACTGATGGACCCTGGCACCCCAGACCTAAGCAGCCATGTATGTATGGATTCTCATGGAACTGATGAATTCGGCCTTGTGCAGTTCACTGAGTATCACCAAGAGTGGCCTGCAGGTCTCCTATGCACTGGTTGTGGCCCCTCCCCTAAAGGAACTCAATGTGTCTTTGAAATTAAGAGTGTTCCATTGAATATCAAAACCCATAAATATTAGACTCACTAGAATGTACACATTGGACGGATTTTGTTGTCACAAATTGAATATTGATATATTATGATAAATTTATCATTTATATTATGTGAATTATTTAAAATTTTCAATTATAATAGTTATAATGATATTTCATGTGGAATTTGAAATTTACATACTTGGCAGGATATTTAACAACAGAGGATTTTTACTGGGGAATGCTAAATTGGCAATTGGATTAGACACAAGTTGTATTATTTTTTTCTACTAAATTCAAATTAAAATATCTGGTTTTAGATTAAATACTTAGAGCATTCATTCAGATCATATAAAGATTTCAGGGACTAAATGAAAACCAAGTAAAGCAGAATAATTTTATTCAAAGAGATTTCCAAATTCTGCTATATATGCTTGACTATTTGTGTGGTCCTTTTATGATCAAAATAGTTTTGTCAAAAGTTCTCTCACAGCTATATTTTCTTCTTTGTTTTATTAATATTTTCTATGTATTGGAGAAGCATAAGAAAAATGCAAAAATGATTGATTGCTTATACTTTTAATTTCATGTTCTATTTCTCTTAGTGTTTGTAGTATACACAGGTATATTCTGCATGTGCACTAACGTATATACGCACAGACAATCTTTAACAGTCAAAATCTAGGCATATAAATGGAACAAAATAGAAGAACTGGAGCACTATTCTGCCTCGAAGTTGAGAATTGGCATAATTTATTTGACTCAAGTTCTGTGGAGAGGAGCTGGAGCACTATCTGCCACCAAGTTAAAACAGGGATAACTTATTTAGCTCAAATTCTCCACTGTTTTTTTTTTGGGGGGGGGGTTACACCCGGGTGTTACTCCAGGGTTACTCCAGGTTCTGCTTAGAAATCGCTACTGGGAGACTTTGGGGACCATATGGGATGCCAATGATCAGATCTGGGTACATCCAGGATTGGCACCATGCAAGGAAAATGCCCTACTGCTATGCTATCTCTCCAGCCCCAAATTCTCCACTTTGGGAACAAAGTCTCACTATCATTTGATATTAGAAAATTAATATGGGATAATGTGTGCAAACTTTCACCATAGTATTAGCAATATCGACAAGTAGAGAGCTCTATACAAAGCAGATGGAACACTTCTTTAATGACCCTTGGGAAGTGCTTAATACCAAGAGTACTTTAAGGCATTTGCCTAAGAGAATAAATTGAGAAAAAAAATTTAGGACAGAATATATTTACTTTTTTTTATATAGTTATATATTTATGCTTTTTTTCATGGATTAAGTAATCATTTAGTTAACAAATGCTGTTGTTTGTTAATGAGCTTAATGTCAGGTAGTAAAGGAGAAATGGGTTCAAATAAATTGGATGGAAATAATTCAGTAGGATAGTTTTTATTCTTTTAAATAATGAAAATAAGTAGATTTTAGATGTGACACTATTTTATTTATATTTTATGATTTATAGTACTATTAGTATTTGTTTTAAGTAGCCATCAAAGTGTGTTTATTCTATAAATATCTCTAAGTCCCTTTTTGTCCCCTCTAACACCCACAATGACAAAAATATTATTGCAATAAATTGAGTCACATTTAAATAGAAAACAGGACACCAAATTAAAATACTATAAGAGAAAAGATTGAACATTAAATAGTGGTCAAAAGTTCTATATCAAGAAGATCAACTGTTCATCAATGTATAAGCACCACATGGAAGAACTTCAAAATATATAAAGCATTGTAACCAGTCTGAAGAAAGGTAGCTATAACATACAATCACAGTTCAACAACCACACAATCAAACCATTCTTTCACAGCTTAGTAAATAAATCAGACAAAATAGCAAATAATGTAACATCGACCTTCAGTGTAAGAAATGAAAGATCTGGATTTAATAGATACGTATAGTACTCTTTAACCTCTCATCCACTTAAAAGCTGAATACATGTTTTTTTCTAGTGTAGATGGGTCAATGTCCAGAAAAATCAAATGCTAGAACACAAAATAAGTAATAAAATCAAGAAAAGAGAAATAATTTGCTTGAAGGTGGAAGTAAACCACAACATAAAGCTGGGGATGACTCAAAGACTTGGAAACTAAATAATACTACTGAAAAAAAGGGTCAAAAAATAAAAGAAGTAAAGAATATATTTTTAGGTATAAATTATGGATCACAGCAAAAAAGCCATTTCAATGGGTAATTTTATAATATATAATATTTCATTGATAAATAATAAAAGACTTAACTAGTTAACCCACATTTTAAAACTATAAAAACAACAATAACAACATTCTAAATTAACTAAAAGGAAGAACGTGATAACAAGTAGATGAGAACCAATGGTATAAAAACTAGCAACAAAAAACACAGCCAGAAAACAAAATAAAATAATATCAATGAAACCAGGAGCTATTTTTTAAAAAAATAATAAACAATTGACACATCCTTAGCTAGTCACATGAAGGAAAAAAGAGAACTATAATAAATTTAGTCATAAATGAAGGAAGGATATTACAACAGATATCACAGAAATATAGAAGATCAAACTTTGCCACTTAATTAGGGAACTTAGAAAAAATCAGTAAATATTTAGAATCTTTCAACCTCCCTAAACTGAGTCAGGAAGCAATAAAAAAAAAACACACATACCACTTAATAACACAGAAAAAACAGTAATAAAAATTTCTCAAAACAACAACCCCCCTAAAAAAAGTAAAGCCTAGGTCCAGACACGATCATTAGCAAGTTATTCCTTGTAAGACAGTCTACTTTCTAGTCCTCTAAAGCTCTTTGAGAAAGTTAAAGAAATGAAAATTCTTTTCTATAAAGTCAATATTTCCCTAATACCGAAAACTTACACATAAAATGAAAATATAAAAGTTGCAAACCAATATCTTAGTGAATATAAGTGCAATAATCCTCAATATAATTTAACATGTCAAATTCACTAATAAATCACTATGATCAAGTGGGATTTATCCCACAGATGTAAGGATGGTTCAATAGATACAAATCAATCATTGCACTGCACGCTAGTAAAAGGAATTATAAAAATAATATAGTATATTAATAGATTTAACAACAGCATTTGACAAAATTTAGCAGTCAGGATAAAAACTTCTTAACAAAACTGGTGTAGAAGTATAACCTCAATATAGTAAAAGTAAGATATTCCAAACCCATATATAATATGCTCAATGGTGAAAAGCTGACAATTTTTCCTCCACTATCAGGAACAACGCAAGAATGGCTGTCACCACTGCCATTCAAGGTGAATGCTCTTACTCCTGCAATTAGGCAACAAAGATAAATTAAAGTGATTAAAGTAAAGGAAAAAATAGAATTATCACCACTGGTAGATGTGATAGATGGATGATATGATTATATGCTATTTGAAAGCCCTAGAAAACACTTAAAGATCTTCTATAAACAATTAATTTAAATAGTTAAATGCCAGCCTATAAAGGTAACACAAAGTTTGTTTAGGTTTTATATACAAAAGTTGTCATAAAGGTTTTAACTCTTTTTTTTTTTTTTTTGGTTTTTGGGCCACTCCTGGCAGTGCTTAGGGGGTTACTCCTGGCTATCTGCTCAGAATTCGCTCCTGGCAGGCATGGGGTACCATATGGCACACCGGGATTCGAACCAGCCACCTTAGGTTCTGGATCGGCTGCTTGCAAGGCAAGCGCCGCTATGCTATCTCTCTGGGCGGTTGTAACTCTATTTACAATAGTAAACTGCTTTCTAAATAATGTATGGCATGAAGGAGGAGAAGCACAAATACGAAAGGTTTAGGGCCAGGGGCCAACTAGTCTCATATGCACTGATGAAGAAAAAAGAAAAGGGGGCAGAACTAAATATCCAAGCCAAAGTCAACAACAATGGAATCAAGAGACCCAAACTCTAATGATCTAAACTTTAAATGGGCCTGTTATACTGGAAAGCTATGGGGCAAATAGTGGTGTTGGATCTGGGAATACGTTGGAGGGAGGTTGACACTGGTGGTGAGATTGGCCCTGATTAATTGTATGTCTGAAACCCAACTGAAGGACTTTGTAAATCGCAAGTGTATCAATTAAACAATTTAATTTAATTTAATCTAATTAAATTAGATTTAAAAAAGATATTATGGAATGAAATGGTTTCTTAAATGACATGAAATGCACTAACTTCAAGTGATATTAGAAATGTCTAACTCAAACCCTGTAGAAAAAATTCTTAAGTTCATTTCTATTTTCCTGTTTTTATTCTTTTTGCAAATATGACAGTTGTTAATAAATGCATGGAAAGGGAGATTTTGAAATAAGTTCCAAGCAAGTATAAACTACTTTGGGTTATGCTCAGAAGAAAAGAATGATAGTCTTTTTTTTTTTTTGGTTTTTGGGTCACACCCGGCAGTGCTCAGGGGTTACTCCTGGCTACATGCTCAGAAATTGCTCCTGGCAGGCACGGGGGACCATATGGGGCACCGGGATTCTAACCGATGACCTTTTGCATGAAAGGCAAACGCCTTACCTCCATGCTATCTCCCGGGGCAGAATGATAGTCTTTTTAAAGATCACTTTTTAACATCAAATCCAAAGTCTATCTCCATTTTGAACACTTTCCGTATTAACTTAGTTTATTCCTTTTTTAGAGAGAGAATAATTCTCTCAAAGGACTCAGAAAAGAAGCTTCTAGGGGCCGGAGAGATAGTGCAGCGGTAGGGTGTTTGCCTTGCATGCAGTTGACCCAGGACGGTCCTGGGTTCATTCCCCTGCTTCCTATATGGTTCCCCCCCTCCAAGTGAGGAGTGATTTCTGAGCTCATAACCAGGAGTAACCCCTGAGTGTCACTGGGTGTGGCCCCAAAACAAAACAAACAAAAAAGAAGCTTCCAGATATTCCAGCTCTCAGGCATGATGGGTGCCCTTCATTGGGAACTGCCTCTACTATCTTCTATTCATTAAAAAGTTCACTTAATGGGCAATCATCAGATTAATCACAGTGAGTTGTCTCTTCACATATACTGATTACTTAATCATTGTTCTTTTAATCCTCTCCAAAGCTGTTTCTTCAAATCTCCAATATAGAATCTCCAATATAGCATCTTTGTTACTCACTTTAACAAAAAGCTGCATGGGGCTAGAGCAATAGCACAGGTAGTTTTCCTTGCATGCTGGGAACTATCCAGGTTTGATCCTCAGCATCCCATTAATTTCTGAATGCTGCATGGTGTGGACCAGGTATACCCCACCAAAATTTAACAAATAGCTGTGTATATTCTTGACTAAAAGATTGAAAGTGCCTTCTCTTTACCTTCTTTTCAGTATCTGGATTAATTGTAAATAACCACTTATCCTGGCTCTTGTTGCTGTTGTTCCATCATAAGGAAGAGTTAGCATTCCTTAAAGGCTTCACTTTCAGCCCTGCTCTCCATTCCCTCACTCTGCCTTTCACTGAGATTTTCTTTTCTTTTCTTTCTTTTTTTTTTTTTAAAGGACTAGAAGGCACCCGCGGGTCTCGAACTATCAAAGATGATTGTAAAGCCAAGTTTGCTGAAATAACCGCTGAGCTAATAAAGTCAGTCCTCACTGAAATTTTGATTCAATATTTATTTCTTCTCCTACACCTTCAGTTTTTCCC
Source organism: Crocidura indochinensis (assembly GCA_004027635.1). Lineage (NCBI taxonomy): Eukaryota > Metazoa > Chordata > Mammalia > Eulipotyphla > Soricidae > Crocidura > Crocidura indochinensis. Next base: position 21,313 of record PVKC010005812.1, on the reverse strand, counting down.
TTCCTTGTTTCCTTCCCTTACATTGGACTGACAAACATTACAAATAGCCTTAGATGTTCCTAATTCTTCAAAAAAAAAAAAAAAGCAAATCGATCTATAATCCTTTAAAACCTAGCAGTTCCCTTGAGTTGCTGCATAGTTTGTTTATTTCATTGTAATTCCCCAAAGTACTCCTATAATAGGAATGCTCTGCACATGGTTTTACGGCCTCTAGGGATCTTGAGATTCATCTGAATTCCCTTTCACAACTACTTGTCTGATGCCAGATTCTCTAAATGAGACCAAAGACTGAATATATGAACAGACAGGAAAATCTTCAACCAAAACATGTTGCCATAGATTGAATTAAACAGATATGAAAATCTGGTTCTCTATTATTAAGGCAGGCTTTACAGAATTAGTAAATAGTTCTATTTAAAAAATAAAAGTATAATTTGATGCTATCTTCTCACTAAAATAATTTTTAATAAAAACATAACTTTTAAAAATATATAATATAATGTATTTTAATGTAGTAGTACTGCAACTTCAATGTGAATTAATAATAGGATGGAGCGATGGTACAGAAATATTTGCCGTTGGCTGACCCAGGATCCATCTCTGGCATCCCACACAGTACCCAAACATCACCAGGAATAATTTTAAATGTAGAGCCAGGAGTAACTCCTTTACATTGCCAAGTGCGGCCCCCAAATAACAAAATAAATGAATAAATATTCTTCCTAATATTTAATTTCCCATAGATGAAATGCTGGTTGATATGATCCATAAAATCAAAAGCTCTCCAGGTCTCCTAAATTATGTTGATTATGAAGAAGTTTGAAGATAATAAAAAGAATAGGTTTAAATCCATATTCCTTCCTTACCACTCTCTCCACATTCTTTTATCTCTGACCACAACACTGGAAACTCGATCATTCCCATCCAACATAAGACATTTTGCAAGCCATTTATATATTAAAAAGTTTCCTATCCTTTTGTTCTACCTGGTTTCTCTTAAAATTATTTCCTACAGTGACACGAAAACTCTGATTTATTTATTTGTTTTTGAGGGGTTGGGGTCACACCTGGCAGCACTCAAGAATTACTCCTGGCTCTATGCTCAGAAATCACTCCTTGCAGGCTTGGGGAACCATATGAGTAGCCAGGATTCGAACCACCGTCTTTCTGCATGCAAGGCAAATGTCCAATCTCTATACTATCTCTCTGACCCCCAAACTCTGATTTTTATCCCTGCCTTCTTAATTATCCTTTTCTCTTTTGAATCCAAAGTTCCAGAATTTTTCCTTCTTGGTTATCTATAATATACTTAATATATTTTCCTATCTTTATTTTTAAGTTGAAAATATTTATTTATCATCTTCTTAGCTAAACATTACTAACTACAGTACACTACAGTACAGATTAAACTATAAGAATGATAGATTCTAAGAATCAAATTCACATCCCTATTCCACCATACACAAAAAATAGTGATATGTAAATAAGCATCCATTTAGGACATACACTATAAACTGGATGACTTCATTCATATGATCTTCTTAATCTATAGTATATCTTCAAATCACATTTTAGCAATATATAATATGTCATTTATTATTATTTTATTTTGTAATTATAATATCTTTATATCTATTTCTACCCTTTATTTTCATATTTGATTTTTTAACTTGGCATCAAACAAAAAAGCATTTCAATTGCCAACTGAATATCTTTATTTTAGTGTCAATGAAACTAAGATAAAATTCAATTGCTTTTCTTTTTAAGTAGTTTTTCTGATTAATTTGACAACTGCTTCTATTCTTGAAGTTTATTCATTTAGTTCATTTAAAAACTCCAAAGTAAGTGGGGAAAGAGTTCTTAAGCATTGCTCTCTGGGGCCTCAACAACAATTTTCAGCCAACTGGACTGAATGAAGGGCAAGAAGATGTAGTGCTGCCCAATAAAGCTACGAGTCCTGGAAGCCAAAGCTAAGGGGGTTCAAGTGTCTTTAAAGGAAAGAAAAACAATGCTACTCTCTTTCAATTAGGGAGGTCAGCCTGGAGACTACTAGCTTTCTGCTTTCTGGAAACTGGGAAAAGATAGGAAGGTGGAATTCATCATCATTCCAAATTAGGCTTTCACATAATTGCCTATTTTCACTCTGAGGCTACATATTTACTGTCCTCTTGATTTGTATCCCCAAGCTCAAAATCTCTCTTGCCTCTATTTCTTCAGAGAGTAAACTTCCTGTCATGTGAGGAAATTTTAGTTACCAATTATTCCAGGTGGTTAGTGGATCTGTGTATCTACATGCTTCTTACTCAAACTTTCATACAATTCTGTTGGTTTCGATTCAAAATAAGTTAGTACAGATCAATCAACTTTCTATCTAACAAAATGTAAATATTAACTTTATCTTTTAGACTTATTTTCTGGTGAGTTAATATACGTTTTGTTCATTTTCTTGAATTTTCCTGACATTTTAAAATATGTATCACTTATCTATTGCTTTGTAACTATTTACAACATGTTTAGAAGATTCAATTAACCCACGGTAACTGTCTGGAGGTTACTAGGTGACAGCATTCTTAACCCGATTTAGATGAGTTCTTTTCTACAAGACTTCGTACTGAAAGTGCTTTTCAGGGCTGGGGTTTTATGTAAGGATTTAAAGGGAAAAGTTTCCACCTGTGTATTTATGTAGCTATTGGGTTTCACTTCCTTCTGCATTATTGAATTGAGACCCTCAAGTTCCTTAGTTGGGCAGAGGTCAACCTTAATTAGTCCCCTAAGACATGGTTCTTCTCATATGACAGCATGCTTTACTTAAGCTAGCAATGGAGAGTTTCATCTAGCAAGATTGAAGCCACTATTTTATAAACTTTATCACAAAGGTTATAGCTCACTACTTTCACTTTTTATTGATTACAACCTGAAGGTTAAGGAAGATTACTTAAGAGTAATAACAGGAGGTAGATTGAGGACTGTTTAAGAGAGTTTCTGGCTGATATAAAGATATCTAGGTCATAAGCACATGCCTAAACCCAATGTCTAATTAGAAATCCCCATGTTCTCCTGTCTCCATTACTTTTGTAATTATCTTTAGGCTCCCACTACAATTCTCACTTAACATATCTTTCCAGGTCCATCTGAGAATATGCCATAGTCCAGTCACTTCACACTTTGTTCTCAGTCTAGTCCCATTTTTCTCAAGTAGATAATTTTAATTTACTTGTAGTTTTCCTGATTCGACCATTTTATTTTTTAATGTCCTCTAAAAATAAGTGGTCTCTAAAACTGTATTTACGAGATCACATTACTTTTTTCTTAAAATTATCTGGAAGGTTCACATAGGCTTAGAATTCATACTTACGGTTTTCTTCAAGGCTCATATACCCAGTCCCGCAGTTTTCTTTCTCTAGTTTATTAGCTATTATTATCTATTAGCTCATTACCATTACTATTATTACCGTTTTTGTCTCATTGTTGTTCCTCAATTGTTATTAAACATATTTTTATGTCAAAGCCTTTATAATTGCTATCATTTTTTTTTAATTTGGGATACTTATTTTTCTTATCTCTACTGACTTATCTTTTATGTCTGCTGACCTATCTCCTTAAACATCCCTTCAGAAAACCTTCTCTGATCATGTTATATCAGATTTGAACATATGATTAAATGATTTGGTTACATTTATGAAATATACAATCTCAAGCAAAGTTTTGAAGGCAGAAATCAAGTTTATTATAATATAATAAAAAGGTTAATCTAAAAAGTATGAATCAGTGGTAACAACTACTTACGGATTGCTACATGGTTTCTTTTAATTTTCTTATTTTCATAGTACTTTCCACTTTTCTGAATAGATAATGGAATAACTTTAGTGAACATATTGCATTTTGAACTATAGATCATTTAAAAAAATATTTGGATACTGTGACTTAGAAAATTGTTTACAACAGGGTTTCAATAATACAACGTTCCCACCTACAATATCACCACTCCATAACACCATTCCTCCACTAATGACCTACTTTCCCTTCTAACTCTGAACCTGACTCTTTAGCAAATATATTTTGTAATTTAATTAATACAATTTGAGTTTCAGGCTTTATAGTATCATGAGCATAGTTATTTGGAATAAACTAAAAAGTCTACTGGATACGGCTTAAAATGAATTCTTATGCATTATAATGGGAACGCTGCCTGATTTAACCCCTCTGGAAAATAAATAGACATTTCTTAGATAACTAAGAATGGAGCTTCCATCTGGCTCAGCAATTCTACAGAGTTGGTTCTATTATCAAAATGCAAAATCTTTATTAAAAATATACATATGTACACACACCTATATTCTTTGCAGCATTCAGTTCAATGCCCAGGACAAAGAAACAGCCAAGGAACCAATGAGAGAAGAGTATAACAAACGTTTAGTATATATACACAATGGAACATTATGTAGTTGAAATGATGAAATGATGAATTGATTGCAACTTAGAAGGAACTGGAGGATTCATGTTAAGTAAGTCAGAAGAATGAGGACAAATTATTACAATTTTAATTCAAAACATGACTGGCCCTATAAATTTTACAAAAATCTTTATAATAAAGAATTATGTGTCTCACTGAAATCATAATCTAAATTTATAATTTGAATGAAAGTTTGAGAGGCAAAATAGTCCACTAATTATGACAAGCATTTTCTAAAGTAGTTTAGTGTATAATTTCCAAACATTATTTCCAATGCATTAGGATGTTTAATTTTTAGAAATTATAGAAATTTATAAAATTATTTTTATAATCCTGCAGTTTTTTTATGTATTTAATTAGTTTTGAAGCTATACCTAGCTGTGCTCAATGCTTACTATTGGCTCTGTGGTCAGGAATCACTCCTAGTGGAGCTGGATATAATGTGGTCATTATATGGTATTGGGGATAATATCTGACTCTCTGGCCCCACAAGTAATTGAATTTAAATGTGCATTCTAGGTTTCCTAGTTAGAACACATTTATATTTCCTTTTTTATATTCCCCTTGGTTTTATATGCATTCCATATATGCTTTGATGTTCTCTGCTCAGATACCTAAAACTTTTGAAAAATTGGAAACAATTTACATGCCAGGTATGTAACTCAATGTTAAATAAACTCAATTCAAAGAAAACTACTCAAACAAACATATTATTACTCAAATGACTCTAATTTATAATTTAATACAAGAATGTCTGAGAATAAATAATGGAACAAAAATGATTAAACTTGGGCTACAGAAATCACCTGGATGATATGAGGAATAGTGAAAATATATATAATATGTGGTTTTCTATAAATAATTATTGTAGCAATCAGTTGACACTGATTTTTTAACACAAAATGTGTAGAGATTGATTCAATAGTATACAGAGCAATTCACTTAGATTTTAAGAACTAATATATATTAGGATTATGCTTTATTGAGCATTTGAACTTGTCAAATGAAGATCAGCTTGATTGCTTTAAATATGCCACTGTCTACATTTGTTTATATCTCCTTTTCTCATAAATCAGAAAATTCTCCAACATTTTACTCTCTGCCTGATTAAAACTAATGTCTATTAAAAGTTTTCTCAAAATATTTACCCCCTCAAAATATCCTTGTTTTAAAGTTTCTATGATGTTTTTTTTTTTATCAAAAATTTTAATGTTTAACAAGAAAAAAACAAGTTTTTACTTCAAATCCAATGAAACAAAATAGGGGAAAGGTAATTTTTTTAACAAACAATGAAAACATCTATATTATCAAGCTGCATTTAATGATGTTATAATGACTCTTACATAAATTTTGATTTGAGACATGTAATTTTCAAATGATAATTGATATTGCTGATAATGCTATATTCAGTACAATTTATTTAGTTTATTAATTATGTTTAGTTCAGTTATTTTTTGGATAATTAGCTAGGAACCTGTGAAGAATCATTTTTCAAGATTGTTTATGTAGGGGGCCGGGCGGTGGCGCTGGAGATAAGGTGCCTGCGCTAACCTAGGACGGACCGCGGTTTGATCCCCCGGCTCCCCATATGGTCCTCCGTGCCTGCCAGGAGCGACTTCTGAGCGAATAGCCAGGAGTAACCCCTGAGCGTCACGGGTGTGGCCCAAAAACAAACAAACAAAAAAAAAAACTTAAAAACTTAAAAAAAAAAGATTGTTTATGTAGAAGGACCAAATAAAAAATTATGAGCATATAATATTCATCAATTATTATGCTGAAATTTTAATGATTCTCTAAGAAACAAACATTTAAACATTTTTCCAAAGGACAAATTTTCAGATAACTTCCATAAGACTAGGAAAAAAAAACTATTTCTGTATCATGCTATACTTCTATTTTTAATTAGTTTCTTGTTGTTAAGGTGACTGCTAATGTGTTTCAAAATCTAAGATGAGAGAATGCTTTCATTTCTGTAGTTAATATATTGGGAATGATCTTTCATAGACTGTGTCCATAATATTGGGAGAAATAAATGGTCTCGTGTGTATATAAAATGTACATATATAAACAATAGAAGATAAATAGTTTCCTACAATAATATTTGGAGATGTCATACCAGCAACAAGAACTTATCAGTACTATTAGGGGCTTGGCCTTGAAAGAATAATCTTAAAACTCTTCTGAAAACAGCATGTAATCAGGATATGAAAGCCAACAAATTTAAGTGGGATAAAAATAATTCAGTTTAACTTTTTTGGTATAACAGACCACTTAATTCTTAATTTTAGACTATGACTGCACTGGGCAGCTGATTTAATGTTTTGACTAAGTAATTGATTTTATTCAACTTAACTTAAATAACTCGGCTGTGTGATATTTTCGCCTTTGGAATAACTTCTAAGTAGACTATTTCAAAAGCTGGAACAACTCTTGAATTCATATTGTTTTATTATCATTAAAATATTTACTTCATCTCCAAAATACATGTATAACCAAAATAGCAAATTTAAGAGAAAAATATCAGGACCTATTAAATTAAATAACTAAAGCAATAATCCGCCCTCAAGGAATTCACTGCCTATTTACATGTAAATTAATACACATTCATCCTATAGAAGACAGAGCTTTGATCAGTGACATATGAGCAATATAATCAGACATGGTCCTTATTTTCTAGGATTTGCAACATAAAGAAAGTTAGATCAAGAGTATTGCTAAAATATTTTTTGTACTCAACACGTTTAAAAGAATTAAATACAAATATAACTATTTTACCATGCTAAATCATAGTCCAGAAATGTCATGACTATGACAGAAAAATAACTTGCCCTTAAAATCCATATATCTCTTATCCAGAAAAACTAGATAGATGTTATCAAAATATTAAGTAATGCAGTGATGCAATATGCCGCAAAAATAAAATCTATCATGGTTGATAATACAAAAGCATGACTTGAAGAGTCAAAGAAAAAATCATCAAATTTCAATATAGAAAATTTTATTTAAAATGTATGAATCTTTTCTATATTCATCAAACTATATTCAGTCCCCTTTATTTAATTGGAGTGAAACTGGGAGGCATTTTAAGAAACAATTGAAATTTTTTAAGGCAAAATGAGTCCAATTCTCAAAAAGGACTCCCCAAAGTATGGTACATTGGAGTTTATTACTGATTTCATGTAACACAGATCATTTTCAAAATGGAAGAAATAGAATGGAAGACATTTATAAATGGGCATTAGATCCATCAAAATCGCTGAATGTTGAAGTTAAAAAAGTAGGCATAGTTTGTGAGAAGTTTTGGTCTCCAGAAATACTGATGTTTATGTTTTATCACACCAATATGGGTGATTCAAACTAGAGTTCAATTCCAATTAAGACTCCAACATGTCCCTTGGATTTGAGGTTTAATTAGCCAAAATTGGGCTCAGGATATTATTTTATTATCAAGTTTACTTTGTCTCTGTTGGTAGCCTGTGGACAGAGATAAAACATGTTATAGTATGGTGCATTCTAAGATGGTTCCAGCACATGAACATATTTTATTACTTTGGTTTCTTGGAATTAGTTAATGCATACCACAACTTTCCTTGAAAAACACATTTGAGCCAAAGTGACTTTAGAGAAGTGTTTTATGCTTTAATGAGGTTGGGAAAAGGAGATAAGTTCATCTAGTAACATGAGTAATATATTAAATCTTGTTGAGAAGAACTTTTTCCCCAAAATAGCATAGCTATAATTTCATTCAAGCTGATTTTGTGGACTTGAAGCATTTTTACTCTGTTTTTCTGTCTCTTAATGAAGTTTTCATTTGGATTATTTATACATATCAACAGATAAAAACTTACATATTCGAGAAAAGCAGCACAACTAAGCACATATCTCCTCCATGCCAACAATTTTTGCTGCTTCAGGACCATGGACCTTCCTTAAGAATATGTACACATTTCCCTAATGAATCCTTAGGCTGTGATATATATTTTGAGCTGAAATGTTATTATTTATGTCCACATAATGTGTATCGAAGTTTATATAGCATTCATCTCTATGGCAGGCACTTTATCTCACTGATTATTTTGGCAGAAAATATATATCAAAAACATTCCTGTGAGAAATAAAATAAGCCTCCACCCTCCGAAAACAGAAAAAAAAAAAGCCACAACTCTTCTGGTCCTCTTTGGATCTGTGGACAAGGCTCATAAACCTCCTTGGAGTGCAGGAGATGTGTGTGAGTCTGGCTGAAGCTCAGGGAAAGAGTTGGAGACAAGATGGTCTACAAATAAGGGAAGCCAGGAATTCCGAATCTAGTTTGATCTTCTGCTCTTGGTAAGCTGTTCCAAGTTCCTTCCCTTGGGTCTAGTTTTATTCTTTCAGAAAATATAAATTTGACAACCTAAGAATATAAAAATAAGACAGCTTTTATTTATTTTTAAATTGAGGTATCATGGTTTCCATAAGTATGACTATTTATGCTTCAGACATACAATATTGTACCACACCCACCACTGAAGTGTTAACAACCCTCTACCACAGTCCAGAGGTAATTTCTCATTTGCTTCTCAATCCACCCCCCTCACCCTTTGCCAAATCTCCGTTTGGCAAACTCAATTCTGCTGGCAAAATCTCAGGGTTACTTCACTGGCCATTATGTGTTCTTTTGCCTGGTTTCTTTATACTCCATGTATGAGTGAGATCCTTCTAACTTGCTTCATTGAACATGATAACTTCCAGTCCCATCTAAGTTCTAAGGAAATGCAAATCGCATCTATTCATATTGCTGAGTATTATTTTATTCCACTCAACTGTGGTTGGGACTTTGGGTTGTTTCCAAGTCTTGGCTATTGTAAGCAGAGTGTATCTTTTTCTTTTTTTAAGAAGACCTGTATCTTTTTGAATTAAAGATTTTCTGTTCTCAAGAAATGGAATTAGTGGGTCATATATTATCTTTATTTTCGATTTTTAAGAAATATCCACTTGGTTTTTCATAGAAGTTGAACCAGGTTACATCTCCAACAATAGTGAATGATGGTTCCTTTTACTTCACATCCCTGCTGGTGCTGGCTATTTCTAGACTTTTAAAAATATTCAAACTCTGGAAAGTGCCTGGAGGCATCATGTCCTTGGTTAGTTCTTATTTTTTCAAGAAAGCAAAAGCTGGACAAGTTCAGTAACTTGAGAACTGAAGTATCATATACATTCAAATAGTTTTAATAAGTGTAACACACTGTGACACTACCTCAACCTTAGCACCCAGAGGCAAACATTCATTTGGTAGCTCTCAGTTATGTCAATCAGAAGACTGGGGATCCCATAACTGAGTTCTCAGCTAAAGTGTTACGAATCGAAATCAAGGTATTAACAGTTGTGTTCTAATTTAAAAGTCAAGTTTTTTTCAGACCACCCATGCTGACAATTCAGTTGCTTATGATTGAGGTCCCCGTTCTTTTGCTGGTTTTTAGATCAACTCTGAAAGCTCCTATATGCCAAACCATTATAAGGTAGCTATTCCTTCAACCAGAAGAAGGAATTCTTCCTTCCTTCCTTCCTTCCTTCCTTCCTTCCTTCCTTCCTTCCTTCCTTCCTTCCTTCCTTCCTTTCTCCTTTTTCCAGAAAGATCCAGCCCTCTTTAAAAAATAACTCAAATAGGTGAATCAAGCACTTGATAATATAATCACCAGACAATACTCATAGATCCCACTACCCACACTCAACAGAAAGTGATCCACAATATGTGATTAAAATTAGAATTATATTTACCATACTGATTATATTCTATAAATTTAAGTACTAGTTTTCCTCATTTCCTTCTTTTTCTCTCATTTGCCCCCTTTGTAGTCAGGTTTGATTTCTATAATCCTATAAAAATCCAGAGAGGAATTAGAATAAGAGGTGTTTCAGCAGCTGTGTGGAAAGAAACTTCTGTTCCATAACAATATTTTATTATTTAAATTAATCAAATTGATTTTAAATAAGACCAATTTCTTTGTTTCCTTTTGTAATAGTAGTCTGAATGAATGATTTTCTACTCCATAAATAATTATTGGTTTAAAGATGCCTGCTTTCTGACTTAAAACTTGATTTAATAAAATTGGCCTGGATGCAGTGATGTAGTGAAAATATTTGCTGGGCTGGTAGTAGTTACAGCAGTGAGAAATCAGGGAGCCCAAAAGACCTATCATTTCCCCCAATGTCTACTGTATGCTGAACACTTGTCTTAGATAATTGCCTTTAATTCTATTAACAGTGATCAGTTACAATAAGTGTTATAATCCCCATTTTACCAAGGAGGAGATAGCTGCAAAGCAGCAGCCAGAGAATTCAAAGTTTTGTCTAACTCACGAGTGTTCTCTTAAATTAGAAGTCGTCCCTTTGTTAGGCTTCCATATAGGACCACAGCTGATTGGACCGGTATCTTAGGACACATGTTAGGGATTGGAGGCTGATAGATGAGCTTGCTAAACCACACACACCCTCTTAAAGGGCAGCATATAAAGCAACCTAAAACCATCATCTATCTAAAGAACTCTTTTCTTATCTCTTCCAGAATTAAAATTAAAATTTCCAGAAATCAAAGTAAGGCTGTCCATAATAAATACTTATACTTATCTTTTTGGAGGAATTAACAAATAAGGAATTAGCTTAATTTTTATAATATCTCATTATAATGGCTCCCGATCAAGAAGTACTGATATAATTGTGCCTATTTTTTAATAGTGGGAAATATGGCATAACATTGGTAAACAGGGGTTATAGTGGATTTAAGAATCTAAAATTGTTGGGTTTAAGATCAGCTTGCTTCCTATTCAAAGCCTGCAACCTTAAGCAAATCATTTAAGGTATAATTAACATAGATGTAGGACTTTGAGGAATATTTGATTGTGAAATGAAAGTCCAGTTTGTGTTGAAACAAAAGGTTAAGCCTTGAAGGTTTAGTCAAAAATTAAGTTAAGTCAAAATCCTTCAATTTAATTTCTGCTCAATCCCTTTGTCTTGATTTAAATGTAAATCATGAATTATTTGAATATGGTGATACCTAGTAAAGTGCCACTGTATGCTGTGTGTTCTTGTTATGTGGACTTTCAGGATATAAAAAAATGAAAACTGAGGCATCATTCTTTCATATTGAGGGACTGGCTTTAAAAATTAGTTATAAAAACACAGATGCTAAATATTAATGAGATAGGAGTGCTCTAACAAGTTGTTCTATTTGAATGTATCAAGGGAAAAATAGAAAAGACATTTCTGAATTAGATCGAAAAGGGTAGAACTCTGTTAGACAGAAAAGGACAAGGAAATCTCAGGTAGAATAAAATGCTGTAGATAGCATGAAAATAAGATTTAGTTCAGCATGACACAGTATACAGCATACATAAGAGACAGAAAAGAAGTTGAATATTTATGGACCACTTAGATCGGGAAGGACCTGACCACTCTCTAAAGAGCAATTTTAACTTTATAGCAACAACAATCTAATAGAAATATTATGTAAGGAATGACAAGATAATAGCTGTATTTTAGAAGATTAACTATGGTAGCTGGAGGGAGGATGGACTGAAACTGAAGTAATGAAAGTTGGATTACAAAGGTCTGGTCATAGTATGACAGAGACTCCAGATAACTGGGTAAGCAAGGGAGGCAATGGATGAATATAAAACTACTTCAGAGTTGAATACATTAAAATTAAAGAAAACATATGACTAGAAATCTGGGAGGAAAGCAAGATATGAGGAGAAAATAAAGAATAATTTTAGTTTTTAATCTTGAGTTATGTGTTTTTTTGAGAAAGGAGGGAAACAACTGTCAGTGAGTGTTTAGGGAATCTCCTTTGGTGTTTGGTATTCCATATGTGGATTCCAGATTGGAATCAGGGTAGGCCACATGCAAGGCAAGTTCCTTATCACTTGTAACATCTCTTCAGTCAAATCACTTTGTGTGAGAAATGGGAGGTAGCATGGAGAGGGATCTTGGGTCATTCTTGGTAGTACCTGGGAGACCATAAAGTGCTGAGAATTAAGCCAAGTTGACTACTTGCAAGGAAAATGCTTTAACTCTTGTGCTATTTGTCTGGCTCTATGGGTTTTGTGTTATATTTGTATCATATAAGGAGGAATGGGTTTAATAGTATAATAGTATTTTGGGCATGTTCAGATTGAATTTGGAATAGAGGATTGGTTTTATAAAAATGGGGCCAGAAACATAGTACCACAGATGGGATATTTGCCTTGCATAGGTCAACTGAATTCAATCCCCAGTATCCCAATGGTCCTCTCAGCACCTCCTGTAATAATCCCTAAGGGCAGTGTCAAGCTTAACCCTGAGCACTACCAGGTGTAGTCCTCAAAAGATAAATAAATGTTTAACACAGGCATTTATGATGTATCCGCATTTGGGCAAGTGACAATGAATAACTTCTAGAGGATTATTATTATGTTGCTAAAAATAAAAGCAGTTTTAAATTGTTAGTCATAAACTATTGTACTTGAGAGACAGGTAAAAGAAAAAAAATCAAATTAAGAAAAAAGAATGGGATAAATTCTACTAATTAGATATTTCTAATAAGTCCCAGGTAGATGTTTCAAAATGATGCGTATGTCAGGCTTAATAAGTAAAGTGATGAAAGGGAATGGTTATCACAGGAAAACATGAGTTATTTTTGTACAGTTTGATTTGATAAGTGGTGATTTGGGGTAGGAGATAGATTCCTGGAGCTAAGAAGTGAAAAAAAAAAGAGTGGCAGAATAAAAAAAACAATAAATAAATATATAAATGAATGACTGAATAAATAAATAAAATGAATAAAAATGACTTAAATTTTCTTTGTATCATTTGTTAGATTAGGTGAAGGAAATGTTCGCTAAAAACCTGGATATTTGAGTGACGTGTAATCAAAGACTGATATTAGTAGAAAAATTGAAGTAAGAAATTGAAAATACTTTTTCGAAAGCTTTTGAGGTTAGAGAAAAAGAGGAAATTGAAAAAAATATGTTCAATTTTCTTATAATATCATTCTACCATAAAACTACATCTCAGTAACTACATAAAACACACACTGCTATAAATTCTAGCACATTGCTGGCTTTCGCAGTTTGCTTATAATCATGAAAATACAAATGATAGTGTATTTCAAACTTATTTTGTTAGAGTATCTTTTGGAAAATACAAAAGTGGCATAGTCATACAATTCCAAAACTAAACAAATGACACTTAATTAAAGTGACTCTTCTTCCAAACTACAAAAACAGAGATGGTTTGCATCTGTCTGGAATACACCAGTAGCATGATGAACTTATGTGCCTGAGTGTAATCTGTGTTGTGAAATCTCAAAGATTTCAGTCTACTCAATTACTGAACAAAGATTACTCACAAATGGCCTATCCAAATCTATTTTAAAACATTCCATCTATTATTTAGGCTTGAGAAATAACACCTTCAGAATTTCTTAGCCCCAAACTCTCCTGCATGTTGGGTAAAACCATAAATAAGATCTGAGCTCCTTTACATCATTGAAGTAAGTGGTTTCCATCTTGCACCTATGTGAAAGAATTGGGGCAACTCCAAGTTTTATGAGTAAGCACAAAAAACAATATATTCCATAAGATTATAATCTTCTGCTTTATTGGTCACCAGTTATTTTTTGGATGGTTATTTGGTTTCTGTCAAGTTAGTTAATTGTTCTGCTAAATTATCTTTTTAAGATGACTTGACTTCTTGCATTAATACTTGTGAAACTTTACCCTAATGAATGAGAATTGTAATATACATATATATATTTTAAATACATATATACGCAAAAGTTTCCCCAGCATATAATGTGTTGAAAGTTGGTTGGTTGCAGATGAAGTTGTATTTTAGGACTGGGTCCAGTGTTGGACATGACTGGAACATTGCTGTAAGAAGTTTACTCTTGTTGGCTCTCAACTCAGAACTGAAACATTCAAAACCTGAAAACTAATCCCTAGTCAAGTCAGATATATGAAGTTCTGGACTCCAATAGGAGGAGAAACTGGGGGTGGGAGAAAAAGAGGTGGAGAGAGTATTCATAAAGATTTAGTAAGGAAGTTAGAAGGAATTATGTGGGAAAGACGGAAAAGGAATAATTGTGGTATTCTTAACGTGCCTGTGCCAGGGACAAAGTCTTGCGAATCAGACTTTTATTCCAATCAATAAAGTTATCATGATGACATCATGAAGTAATTTTCCATATGCTATAATTAGTTTTGGAAATGCTTCCTACCAGGTGTATCTTATAGGACATACAGAGAAAAGAGCTAATCTGCTGAATTACTCTTATATTTAAATTGTTTGAAGTAGCCATTTATCACTTACAACATGAAGTTTTTCTTACATTGTTAAAAATTTATCAGGGCTGAATTTTTTTTTTAGAATAATGAATAAAGTGACTCTAGCAGAAAAGATGCTAACTTTGGGGAGGATTTTGTTAGATATTTCAAAATACATGAAAGCATCTGGACCTTTCTCTCAGCTATAGATTAGATGTACATAGAATCCTAAATATGCATGGAGAAATCTTTTTCATTTTACTGCATGGTTATGGAAAATGGAAATGTAGCATACATAAATCTAAACTCTAACATATTTCTAAGGTTATTATTTTGTGTTATCCATATTCACATTTATATTTATTATTGGTTTATTAAATGTAAGTTAGATTATTAGGAGATAAAATAACTTCCAAGTGCTGTATTTGTTGATTTTGGTGTGTTATACCAATATCCTTGTTAATAACCATAATTTTTTTGTCTTTCTGGCAATTTGCAAGGATCCAATAGAGCAAATGGAGTCAGTAAATAAAATCTATAAATGAAACTTGCAAAAGCAATTTAAGAAAAATGATACTTATCCTTCTTGGGGCATTTTTCATGTAATTTTGCCAAAATTATCGCCATAAATCTTAAGGTGGTGATAAATTTTAATCACTAAGCATTTAATTTTTTTTCTTGAAGAAGATAATTGAAATAATTAAGCTCTAGTGTTATAATACAAACACCATTGTCACTGAAAAAATCATCAAGTAAACAAAGTACACACATGCATGATTTTATACATGCATCAAATACATATATTAAAGTACTTTTATTTAGCCTCATTTGCTAAGTAATAAAATGCAGTTGGCTATGATGAGACAGGCCTTCCTTTCTTGACACACCCAGAAGTGCTCAGGGGTTACTCCTGGATCTGTGCTTAGAGAATGAAGTTGTCATAATCTTTGTGGTACCTCTGCAGTGCTGGACAACTGGGGTGAAGCTGGTGATACTTTGGGTCAATGAAATGTAGATGATCAAACATAGCTCTTAAGCATGTATAGTACCACTTAAAATACATCCTCATATCTTAAATGTTTACTTTCAGGAGGCCACAACCAGCTCTGCTCAGGGCTTTCTCCTGGTTTGTGCTTGGAGATCACTCTTAGAGGTATTCTAGCTTTGTATTGAGGGATCACTTTTGGTGGGGCTCATGGATTGTTGTGCCATGGATTGAGCCCAGATCAGTTGCTTACAAGGCAATGTCTTATCCACTGTACTCTTTTACCTGCTTGTAAACTTATATTTTTAATTTATTATTCTTCACCTTTAAAAATATCTTCTCAAGGGTCCGGAGAAGTAGCACAGCGGCGTTTGCTTTGCAAGCAGTCGATCCAGGACCAAAGGTGGTTGGTTCGAATCTTGGTGTCCCATAGGGTCCTCTGTGCCTGCCAGAAGCTATTTCTGAGGAGACAGCCAGGAGTAAACCCCTGAGCACCGCCGGGTGTGGCCCAAACCCCCCCTCCCAAATCTCAAATTTACAACCTAGAGTACATATCTGGCCCTGTTTTCAGTGTATGGTAGTAATTAATATGTTTTTAAGCCTTCCACTCAAAGTTCTAGCATATTGAGAACAGAGGAATTAGCTTCTCATTTCTCTACTATGGAAGATTTAATTCAGTTCAAGATTGATGGATGAATAACAAGTTATATAGAATTAATTGTTTAGAAGTTGGATGAGTGAGATTCTTGATTCTTTTTTTTAAATGAATGCATCTTTATTAATGCTAACTTTGTTGCAAAGATTTTAAAAAGTACCTTTTATTTAAATTAGTATAAATAACTTCATTACACATTCATAAAAATTAAAAGTGACTATTTCAAGAACTCCAAATTAAATTCCCATTACTGTCAATGTGCACAGTAGTTTGCCAAAAATGCACTCCATCTTCAAGTTAATGTTCTTTCATTTAATTATTATCTATCGAAAAACTTTCTTTTGAAGGATAGGCGATGACTCAGATGGCTGGAGCTCATTCTTTATAAGCAGGAATCCTGGTTTTGAGCCTCAGCACAGCATATCTTCCAGATCAGCACTGGGTGACCCCAGCATCACCTGTGTGTCTTCCCCCCAATTCTTGGTATCATAAGATGGAGTTATGAGAGAAAAGAAATAGAAGATATAGAAATAGAAGACTGTAGAATTTAAGGGTTTATATGCTCTGAAGCTAAACCATCAAATACAAACATTACATACATTATTTAAGTTGTCAATAATAATAGAACTTAATTTTTCTTTTCTTTCTTTCTTCTTTCTTTCTTTCTTTCTTTCTTTCTTTCTTTCTTTCTTTCTTTCTTTCTTTCTTTCTTTCTTTCTTTCTTTCTTTCTTTCTTTCTTTCTTTCTTTCTTTTTCTTTCTTTCTTTTCTTTCTTTCTTTTTTTTCTGTTTTTGGTTTTTGGGTCACACCTGGCAGCGCTTCAGGGGTTACTACTGGCTCTACACTCAGAAATTACTCCTGGCAGGTGCGGGGGCCACATGTGATGCCGAGGTTTGAACCACCGTCCTTCTGCATGCAAAGCGCTGCCTCTATGCTATCTTTGCTTAAAACTCTTCTATTTTTATGGTTTTTGGGTCACACCCGGTAGTGCTCAGGGGTTACTCCTGGCTCCATGCTCAGAAATTGTTCCTGGCAGGCTCGGGGGACCACATGGGGCACTGGAATTCAAACTGATGACCTTTTGCATGAAAGGCAAACGCCTTACCTCCATGCTATCTCCCGGGCCCCAAAACTCTGTTCTATTTTTAATGAGTTGAGGTCTGCTAACAGATTGACATACTGTTATCTGAGAACTTATATGCCCAGAATGATGCTTCCTTTCAGAACTGGAAAAAAAAACCTCAACAAATAGATGATAAATTTAATACCAAGAAGCTATATCATCATTTAAAAGTTACACAAAATAAAATTCATTTTTTGTTTATCAGAAAGTAAAAAAATAACTTCATTCTTTCTCTTTCTCCAGTTTAGATAATTTCCAAATTTTAACAAAATGCCTCCAAAATTGTTTGTCATTTCCTAATTATAGAAATGAATAGTTGAATACAGTCTTAATAGATCTTATAAAAGTTTTCTCTATTGAGTAAATAAATGTCTCCTTGTTTAATTTTTATCTAATCATAAATAATGCAATCTATCCCCTAGAAAAATTGCCATAAAATAACAATTACTATTGTAGATTTGTTCAAGTAGATCAGCTGTAGGCTCTTCCATTAACCTCAATAAAAAATTACTGGAATAAAGAATTATGCTGTTTTGTGAAGTAAATATCTTTACCCACCCAACATTTAAAAAAATGACTATAGTATTTCCATAGATTTAGACTTGATTACTGCTTCTTCATTTTATTTGATAAGATCTTATACTTCTCTATATTCCCTTATGTATTTCGCCTTCTAAAATAGGAGATATATTGGATAGCATGTAGCTATTGATATCCTAGTCCTAGCAGGTACAGTCCTAAAGTTAAAGGATCTTGGTGAAGGACTCCTGGTATTCAGTTTGCTGTTTCTTGCTGAGCAGAGACTCCTCTGGGAAAGCAATTATTTCAAGCAGAGTTATAAATAAGAATTAGGTTCAGTTTCTCTGGAATATTACAGTGCTATTCAGGTATATCCATAATATTTCTCATGAATTTATTTTACGGCTTATTAAAACGTGTATTCGGCGTTTATTAAAAGGCTGAAAAATATTGGGATTCAAACTTGTAACAAAAAAGGAGTGCAGTCCTGTTTAGATATGTTTTAATGATTCATTCAACAAAATTTTCTTCCTATTAAAATGCAAATTAGGCAAAGAAAAAATTATCTCTGGGCTCAGAACGTTTCAAAATGTTTTTGCTTCTTCTCATGAACGTAACAAGGAAGCAACCCAGGCTTAAACACACACACACACACACACACACACACACACACACACACACACACACACCTTTAATTAAATTGTTGATTAGAAAATAAACCAAGAAGGCTGTATGCAGGAAATAGCTCAGTCAGCCTGAGCCCTGGAAGAATGGAAAATCAGGAGCGAGCTACTTTTTAAAGGGAGCAAAGCACATTTCTTGCAGGGCTTGCTCCAACTCACCTCTTCCACATCACTAACTAAATTATCCCTGAATTCATTCAAAATGAGCCACAGTGGCAAAGGACAGAACTGGAAGGATATTTCTTCCCGGGATTCTGGATTATTCTATGGTGCAGATAATACTGGTCCTCTAACTTTTGTCCTGTGCAGCAGGGTGCCAAGCTTTTCTAGAGGCCACAGCTTTTTAGAATTCTCCACCAGAGGGAGGACAAGGAAAGGGGAGGTTTCATCAGCAACTTCGAAGGAAAGCGGCAGGAATGAATGAAGACTCTTCAGCCCTCTATCACTATTATCTATCACTATTGCTTTCTCCCTCTCTTTCAGCTAGCCTTTAGTTTAACTAGAGTTTTTTTTTATTTTTTATTATGAAATTTATTTAAAGAAAATACATCTCATCGTTGACATAACTGATCATGATACATTTGTTTCAGGAAGACCCAACGCAAAGTTATTTAAAAATAAAATAGAACAGTGAAAGAAAAGCTAAAGAGTTTAACTAGAGACTTATGAATCCCCTTGGAAACTGAGTTGTTCTGAGTTAGAGTGTCTAGTAGGAAAGCTCCTTGAAGAGACCAGGTTTTTAATTATTCATTTCTGGTTAAAGAATCAGAATGAGGGAGAATTTTGATTGTCACTTTTTAAGACAGGGAAGGCTGAACGCACACAGTTTCAAGAAGATTTATAGAACTGGAGCCATCAAATGATCATGAAGGCCCACGGACCCTTCCGGGGGTATCTTCCACCCAAACTCCCACCCAGAGAGATTTGGCATGACTCTTAAGAAAAGAAAGAACCCCCCACGCTCTTCTGGGGGGTGGCAAAGGTTCCTGGTCTCTTTTTTATTTCTAGGCTGACTAAGCCTGCATGGGAGGGCAGGTGTCAGAAATCCAGATTTTCCTCTGCCACGTTTCCCGAAGGTAGAGGAGACGCGGAGCCAGGAGAAAGTCTCCGGGGCCTCTTTGCAGAGAGCCTGGGAATGTCCCGGGGGATCGGACCGCTCGCCACGGCTTCCCGCGGACACAGACCGAGCCCGGGAGGCGGCCCTCTTCTGCAGCTTCCAGCGACCCCTGTCGGGGGTTCCCGGCCACCGCTTAGCGCCGCCGCTCCCCCAAACCCGCCCGGGCCGGACCGGGGAGGGGATAGGGGCTGCGTCCGGGGAGCGCCCGGCTCCAGGCTCCTCCCGGTGGCGTGTCCGCGCCTCGGGGTGGGGGTGTGGTGGGAAGCGGGAGGGGGCGAGGCTAAGAGGGAAGGGAGGGTGCGAAGGAGGCGCCAGCCTCCAACCTGCGGGGCGGGAGGTGGGTGGCTGTGGGGCAATTGAAAAAGAGCCGGCGAGGAGTTCCCCCCAAAACTTGTCGGCAACTCCGACCTTCCTCGCGCACAGAGACGCTTGCGGAGCCACGGGAGCGCCAAGTGGACGGTGCGCGGGGACCGTCTCTCCCTCCTCGGGCTGCGAGCGCGCCGGACAGAGGCCACCCCTAAGGAGCGTGTGGACACCTCCGACTCCCCGGGGACTCCAGAAGCAACCCCGAGTGCGAGCCAGGAGTTGGGAATCGCTGGACTGAACCGATCGCCGGGCTCAGGTGGCCCCGCGCGCCGTGTCCGCTAGTGGAGACACCCACCTCCGGGTGCCCGGGCCACTCGCTCTTCTCTTCCCTCGAGGGACAAACTTTTGTTGTTTTAATTTTTCCCAGTCCCGATCCAAGCAAACCCCCTCTCCCCCGGGACCAAACTCATCACCTTCCCCACGGGGAACCGCTCCGTAAGCTTTTAGCTCCATCGCTTCTCCCGGAGAGATGTCGGAGCGCAAAGAAGGCAAAGGCAAGGAGCGGAGCAAGAAGAAGGAGCGAGGCTCCGCTAAGAAGCCCGCATCCGCGGCGGGTGGCCAGAGCCCAGGTGAGTGCCCAGAGCGCCCCGCAGCCCTCGATCCTCTTCTTGATTCTTCTTCTTCTTCTTCCTCCTCCTCCTTCTTCTCCTTCTTCTTCTCCCGGGCGGAGGCTTCTCCTCTCCGCGCCTCAGCGTTGCGCGCTCCGCTCCTGGCCCGACTCCCGGGCGTCCCCAGGAGCTTGGAGGGGTTATGGTGCTGCAAAGTCTCTCCTCACCTGGGAGCAGATTCCCTACCGGGACACCCGCGTCTCTCTAGCACCGTGAGCACTGGCAGTCGCGTGGGGCGCCCGCTGAAGAGTCGGGAACACGCGCAGCTCGCCCCAGGAATAGCCGTAGCCCGGGCGCCCAACCTGGAATGGAGAGGAGCGGTGCAGGCTCGTTGCGCGCGTGTCCCCTTTCTTGGGGAGAGCTTAGCACGGGCCCCGTGTGCCCTCTAGCGAGGAAAAGGCGAAAACGGGGCTTTCGGAGCTGAGAGTGGCAGGAGAAGAACCCAAGAGGGAGACCCAGGGGCCTGGAGTGCAGTGGCGCATCTGTCTTTGGAGCCCTTGGGGGTGCCAGGGGAGCGTGGCGGG
>PVKC010005811.1:0-32383 GCA_004027635.1 Crocidura indochinensis | reverse complement strand
AGTACTTTCAGGGAGATTCTCTCTATTTTAAATGTTTAAATAGCTCTTGTACTTTAGAGTTGGCAAAAGGGGGTTGGACATACTATACCTTGTAGAATACAGGAATTAAATTATTCTTAGTTTAGTGCTCAGAATAATTTGTGAGTGCTACGGGGAAATATGTAGTGTCAAGAATTCCAACCAGGGTCAGAAGGATGTGAGGCATATGCTATAATCACTATACTATCTCTAGCTCCTCAATCAAATCTTGTTTATTGTTATATTTGTTATAATTATTTCAATGGGAATCTCTAATTTAAAGGCAATTTAATTGTATTTTCTAAGAAAAACAAGGATAACTGTTAAGAATATCATTTTTCTCTAATATTTTATGGGCATTTTAGTAAAAGTTTTTTTGCACCATTAGAACGTATAACTTATAATAACAACAGTTATTTTTATTACATTTTTATTTTGTATACATGTTATGTATGCTTTTATATGAAATATTTCTAAAGATATATCTTGGGAATATTTTGTTTGGGGCTCATACTCAGCAGTACTCAAGTATTATTCTTGGCTCTGCACTCAGAAATTACTCCCAGTGGGTTCAGGGCACTGCATGATATGCCAGGAATTGAACCCAGTTTGGCCACTTGCAAAGCAAGTGCTTTACTGGCTATATTCTCTCTTTAATCGCTTCAACTTTGGAATATTAGCTCCTATCTCTAAAACAATAATTGGTAAAATTAACTGATAGAAAAATAAAATAAAATTTGACTCTATTTCAAGATTTTTTCCACTTAGGGCGTGTGTAATTTGCCATTCTAAACAACAAATACATAATGCATGAGTTTCATATATACAAATACAAATTCAAATAATATATTTGGTTAGAGTAAAGTAAGCATAAACATTTACCAAATTGTGAGGAAAAAAAAACATATGAAAATAGCTGATTTTAGTGTAAATATAGAAAAAATAGGCAGAAAAAGAATAAAGAAACACTCAAACTTTTCTATAAGGGAAGAATAAGAGAAACAATTAATTCAGTATTGAATACATTATGAAATTCGTAGTAAATTTCCTTTGGACAATTTACAATTAGATACAGATTATCAGCTACAGGCAATAATCACAACATGATATTATCTGGGAACTCAAAACAATAGTCATAACATTATTAACTTATTATTGCCACAAAAATTTATCAGAAAATTAAGTGTTTAATACAACATTGATTTATTATATTCCAATTATTTTGGGTCAGACTTCAGTAATTCTTACATGAGTCTTCTGTTTAGATAGTATCTGCCATTGATGTAGTAACCAGCATTCCAAATCTGGAATGCTTAGAGATGCCTTTCAAGCTAGTGATAGTAGCACAATTCATTTTTTGCTCCTCTAGATCATATGCTCCCTTTTCCCCTTGAGATGACCCCTAAGAATCATTGTCATTTCCTAAAATCATCTCTCATATTTTGTACACATAATTCTTCCATAGACAGTTTTAGGCCAAGAATTGTGCTTCTCTTTTTACAAAATCATGTGGTCAATTCAACCTTACCAAAATCATCTCCTTCAAAATTATCTAGTTATAAAGTTGAATTGCACATAAATATTCCTTTTATTTAACGTCATTAGCAAACATAATCCTATACACCAGTTCTTTCTATATTCAAGGGGTCATACGAATGGAATGTACATACATATACATACAGTAAAATTCTGTCAGTAAAATTTATTTTTTGGTAATTCATAATCATTCACATACTTCCTGAGTACAAATAAATGAAATCCTACCATCAAAATTCTTATTCATTACTTTCATTCTATCAACTCAAATAAAACCTCATAATTTAAATCTCAAAATTTTATATGGATGGTGGAAATAAAAACTAATCAAACATGAATACCAAATCCAAAGTCAAGGACAACGTAATCAATAAACCAATCTACAACAAGCTGTAAAAGGAGGGAACATTTGCACTAGCATTATGGGGGTAAAAGAGGGAGATGTGGGCTGCATGCTGGGAACAGGGGTGGAGGGAGGACAACTCTGGTGGTGGGAATGCCCCTCATTCACTGCCACTATATCCCTCAAATATTACTGTGAAGGAATTGCAATTCATTTTGACCACAATAAAAATTTTAAAAATTCAAATAGAAGGCTACAAGTTAAATGTAAATACCATTAATTGAAGCGCAAAACCACATAATATAAATAACGCTTAATAAATATAGTAAGGTGCCGGTGCGTTGGTGCTAGAGGTAAAGTGTCTGTCTTGCCAGCGCTAGCCTAGGACAGATCACAGTTCGATCCCCAGCGTCCCATATGGTCCCCCAAGCTAGAAGCGACTCCTGATCGCATAGCCAGGAGTAACCCCTGAGCATTACCAGTGTGTCCCAAAAACAAAAAGAAAACAAAAAACAAAAAACAAAAAAAAAACCAAAAACAAAAACAAAAAGTAGATATAGTAAATACCTTATTAAAATAATAATACTTAATAGCTAGATATAAATAATTTAGTATAACTCTCCAGGACACCCTTTTTTATTTCATATATGTTTACTATAGTTAAGTATTTGACTAAAATTTCTTTGAACTTGAAAGAGGGCATTGGTGGTGGGAATGTTACACTGGTAAAGGGGGTGTTTTTTCTTGTAACTAAACACAACTACAGACATGTTTGTAATCATGGTACTTAAATAAATATATTTAAAAAATGAACTTGAAAAGCATCATTTTGTAATAGAAAATAGTTCTAGATCAAGATAAGAAACAATCACAATGTGTAAATAAAGCAATGCTATTGATAAAATGCTAGAATTTAGGCCAGTATTATGTGTTTAATAGATGTCATATACTACAAAATGAGATTGGATAGAATTAATGATAATAAATAAATTTATTCTTTGAAGAAAAGGTGTGGCTAAATTTCTAATATAGAAATGGAATGCTAGAAAAGAGTGGAGGGAAAAGCAGGGATATTTCAGAAATAGAATTATAATCCTTGCTGATTGTAATGAAATGAGAAACATTGTCAAGGGTGTGACCAAAAACAAAACAAAGTAGGTTAGAAAACTGGGAACATTGGTGGTCAGAAATGTCTACTGGGGAAAGATGTACATTGTATGAACAACTTTGTAATTGTAAAAAAAATGAGCAGCTATATTATGAACAACACAGCAAACCACAGTGTGGAACTTAAAATTTGAAATTTTACACAAATATCCTCATTTATTATGTTTGCATTATGAGTTTCCGAGCAATTTTATGTCATATTGTTAAAATTATTAAGATAATTTTAACATTTTCTGGTTACAGTATACATAAGTCACATGTTTTATAGTATATTTCACAAATAATATTTCCACATATTTAAATAGATTGTGACATTCACTCACCAAATATAATTAGAAGCATACATATACTAGACAAATTTAAAAAAAATCTACTTCTAAACAAAGATATCAGTACCTTTTTATCTATATTACTTAAGAATATTAGATGAATCATCATATATTGGAGTTTGCTGACCATATATTTTGTGGCCATCGTTGAACTGAAAACTTAAATTTTATTTTAGAAAAAGTGAAAATTATCCAACAAACTGAAAGACAATAGCATACACTGTCCTAAGCTTACACTGACTATATTGTTTCTATTGTTAAAAATAATGTTTATGTTGTAATGATTAATCTCACTTCACCTAGTAAGTGGGAAAGCATTTGAAATTCCTATTTCTTGTACCTTTCTTCTTGCCATCATAGACACATACAAAGAAAATAAACTATGTCTTTATATTGTACAATTCAGTTGAAATTGGATTGGTCACGCACTGGCTGTGCTTATATTAATCCATTTCCTGATTCTGATAAGTACCTGAATCCTTTTTGATTACTGCTATTTGTGACAATCCTGGACTAAAGTAGAAAATTTACTGAAAAGTAAGGAATGGATACCCATGAGTAAAGTCATGAAATCAAAGAGAAGATTAGTAGTGGATGAGATAAAGTCTATAGAGTCTCCTTCATTTCTTATACTCAAGGTGAAAGTAAGAAGAGTTTTGAAACTGCCTTAGAGAAAAGAATTACTACAGGATAAGAATAAACTACATCTTATGTATTTTTACTACAATTGAATAAGCTAAAAGAGTATGGGTCAATATAAAATTTGAATTTAACATATATTGAAAACAAAGCTAGCATTTCTTTATATGCATTCTTTATAATGGATATAAAGAAATATATATAATGGATATACTTATCCAACATAGGTACTACTGAGAAATATATACATATATATGTATAGTATATATACATATATCACTAATATTTACATTGGATAAGTATACCCAAGAAAAATATGCTACATTCTTTGAATGTATTGTAAATATATGGTTGAGAAATATCCAGCCTTTTATCAATTGTTATTAACTCATTAGATATTTTAAAATTAAAGACTAAATTTATAAAATTAAATGTTGATGAAGCAATAGATGTAATTAATTATTTTGAGGTATGTTTATTAAAAAATTTAAAACTACAGGAGCAGGAGTGATGGCACAGAAGTAGGGCATATGTCTTGCACGTGGCTGACATAGGAAGGATAGCAGTTCGATCCCCTAGTGTCCCATATGGTCCCCTAAGTGAGGAGCGATTTCTGAGGGCAGAGCCAGGTGTAACCCCTGAGCATCACTGAATGTGGCCCAAAAATTAAAAAAAAATGAAGCTATAATATAACAAAATAAATCTATCAAAAATTTTCTTAAATAACATGCATTTAGCCAAAGTATAATGCTATATTTATTTTGATTTAACTTTCAAACAATGAATAAATTGCAGGCTTGTCATATGCAAGGCAATCAGACTATTTGCTTACTATCACTCCATCCTGAGGAATATCCTCTTAACCCTGCAATTTTAAAGGTTGCTATTGAAGTATCTCTAAAAGCAAATTAATGACTATTCTGATCATTTAGGATATGTGATGACTTATTATTTTCCTAATGTTTGCTTTTTTAAGATTTTCCACCATTTAATGAAAAAAAATTCTACTTCTATTTTTATTTATTTTTATTTTATTTATTTATTTTTTTTGGTTTTTGGGTCACACCTGGCAGTGCTCAGGGGTTACTCCTGGCTCCATGCTCAGAAATTGTTCCTGGCAGGCCCGGGGGACCATACGGGGCACTGGGATTCGAACCGATGACCTTTTGCATGAAAGGCAAACGCCTTACCTCCATGCTATCTCCCGGGCCCTACTTCTTCTATTTTTATTAAGGTTAACTAATCAAGTGATAAAGGAATTCCGTTGTGTTAAGTCCTTCTATAAAACCACCAAATAACTATGATAGAATTACAGTAGGAAGCTTACAGTTAGGTAAGTGCTTATAGAAAAACCATGAAGATACTATGATAGAATGGCAATAGGAAAGATATAGCTAAGTAATACTATGGTCAGAAATCATGACAAAAAATAAGTAGATAAAATAAAATTAGTGCTGAAAATTACTTAAGTCAATTTTTTTGGCTCTTTTGGACACACCCAGTGATGCTCTAGGGTAACTCCTGGTTATGCCCTTAGAAATTTCTCTTGGCTTCGTGCATCATTCCCTTAGGGAAACAATTTCACACTTGTTACTGTATTTTAAGTCATTATGTCTTTTCATTTTTCAGTCTTCTTTTATTTGTTCTTCATGCTCTGTGCTTAAAATTAGCCTCTAAGTTCAGAAACTGATCTCTTTGTTTGATTTCTTTGCTTCTAGTTTCTCTAATTTGAACTTCATCAGAATTAAGTTAAACTTTAAGAAAGAAAAGTTTTATTTTGTCCTCTTCCCAATTCCCTCCCACCATTCCTCCTTCTTCCTCCCTCCCATGTTCCTCCCTCTCTCTCTTCTTCCCTTCACCCCTCCCTCCCTCCCTCTCTCCCTTCTTCCTTCCTGCCTTGCTGCCTTCCTGCCTTCTTTCCTTTCTTCCTTCTTCCCTGCTCCCTCCGTTCCTTTCTTCCTTCCTTTCATATCCTCTTTCTTTTACATTCCTTTACACTAATATTGTGTTGTTATTGATGTCTTACATCAAATATTTTAGCAATTGTTTAAGTATTTTGCTGGCCCCTCATTGGCTACATATATCTTTATGAGTGTTATTTCTTTCTGATGCACATATACCTTGATAATTAATAAATTATCATCTGTCTCTTGTAACATTTTGAAGTTTGAATACTGTGTCAGCTGACAGTATGGTTACTCTAGACTTTTTAATGTAAATATTTGCTTGAAGTATTGTCTTCTCATGATTGACTTTGAATTTATGTTTGCTCTAACTACTCAAAAATGTTTCATCACTAATCATCAGGGAGATGCAAATAAAAACAATAAAGAGATATCATCTCAGTCCACAGAGACTGGCACATATCACAAAGAACAAGAACAAACAGTGATTTACTACCATTGCTTACTACCATTGTTGGTAGTAAAGCAAACAGGTTAACCTTTTTGTAAAACAATATGGATATTTCTCAAAAATATAGAAATGTGAGCTTCAATATGATCCATCAATATCACTCCTAGGATATGTCTCAAGAACACAAAAACACTATACAAAAATACCTTCTGCATTCCTATGTTCATTGCAGCAGCATTTACAATATCCAGAACCTAGGAGTAACCAAGGTATCCCACAATATATAAAAGTGGCTAAAGAAACTGTGGTACATCCATTCAATGGAATATTATGTAGCTTTTATAAAAAATGGAGTCATTAAATTTGCTTAAATTAAATATAGATGATATAGAGATTATTACATAGAAGAGTCTGAGGGAAAGACATAGAATAACTTCACTCATTTGTGGGTATAAAAAAATCCAACCATGGGGCCCAGGAGATAGCATGGAGGTAAGGCGCTTGCCTTTCATGCAAAAGGTCATCGGTTCAAATCACGGTGCCCCATATGGTCCCCCATGCCTGCCAGGAACAATTTCTGAGCATGGAGCCAGGAGTAACCCCTGAGCACTGCCAGGTGTGACCCAAAAACCACACACACAAAAAAATCCAACATAACATGGCGATAATTCCCAAAGACAATAGAGATGATTGCCAAGAAGATCAGTCCATTGTATGAGAAGCATGCCACAAAGAATTCTGAATCCAGTTATGGTTGTGAATGTTTATTCTATTGTGACAACTATAGATGAAGTGGTTTACTCTGGACAAGATCTGGGTGCTAAAAGGTGATAAAGTTATAAGCATAATACTCTTCATTAGCAACTGTTCAAACCATAATGTCAAAATGGAAAAAATACATACATATTTGTGGGTGTATGTATAGAGAGAAAGAGAGTGAGAGAGATAGAAATAAAATGTTTTCCCCAAGTTCAGTCAAAGGGAAAGAATCAAGAGTGTAGGAAGAAAACAGGGGACATTGTTGATGAGAAATGAGCACTGGTGATGGGCAGTGTATCTTGTATGACTGACACTCAATCATGAACAATTTTGTAACCATGGTGCTTAGATAAAGTAATTACATTACAGATGTTATTAGGAAAATAAATTAAAAATTTTCTTGCTTCCATAATTTGAAATCTATTGGGAAACCTTTCTTGCCTACAGGTAGTGAAAATGTTAATTGTTGGAAAGGTTATTTTCTTCATTATGACCATGAAATCAAATTGGATATAAATGGCTTCTCTCTTGAAAATAATCAATCTAAGGTATTCTTTACAACATCATTCTAAAGGTCTTCTTTATCACCTGTTGAAAAATCACATTGATTTTATGTGATTAATTATATCAATTTAAATAAAGTAGTTCCATATAAGATGAAAACATAAACATTGATAATTTCAAAGATATTTATATGGCTTTAAATTTTTATTTTTATGATAAAACAAAGCCATTTAGAAACCAATTGTGCTCTTCTTATATTTGATATTAACTCAGATTATTATAAGTAGTATTATATATCTTAAAATGCTAAGCAAAACAAATCAAATTTTGGTAAGATGATAATTATGGGAAAGAGATGTAATTTATTTTAGCTCATTTATTCTTTTTGTTTTATTTTGTTTTGTTTTGGGGCCAAAACCAGTGATGCTCACAGGTTACTTCTGTCTATGTGCTCATAAATTACTTCTGACTTGGGGACCATATGAGATGCTGGGGGATGGAACCGCAGTTTGTCCTAGGTTAGCGTGTAGCAAGGCAGAAACCCTACCACTTGTGCCACTGCTCCAGCTTCTAAAATTATTTATTTTTGTTGCTGAAAACAAATAATTAAATATATGTATTTTAGAGTGTAATAAGGCAAATGACTTAGAACAGTTATTCAGCTGACTTTCAAAAATGTAGGAGTTAGTCATATAACAGAAAATATTGTCATACTGTCAAAACCAACTAATAACTTATAGTATGCATTTGAAGTTAGTTTATTCTGTGAACCAGAACCTATAGAGAGAAAAATCAGCATACAAGTCAGTATGAAAAAAGACAGTAGAAATATTTTTTTGGTCCAGGGTCAACTATCCATTTAAAAAGTTATATAGCAAGGGATAGAAGTAGGAAATTTTGAAAGTTGGCTAAGTAAATCTAAAATCCAGAGGCCTAGACACCAGAAAGGGCAAGCCATAGAAAGGACAGAATAAATCTTTTGAATTGGGTTAAAATTGCATTTCACAGGCAAAATTCCTTCTTTTTCAGTGAAGTCTTAGCTCTGCTCTTAAATCATTTCAGGGGATTGAGTGAATGCCATGATTATCTAGGATAATTTCTCTTATTTAAGTCAGTTGAGTGTGCAATTTAATTACATCTATAAAATACTTTTTACAGTAGTTCCTAAAGAAGTTCTTTATTGAATGACTAAAAACTGTAGTTGCTGTGGTCCAAATTCGTTCCCATCAAATTCATTTGTTAAAAGCCAGTCTCTAAAGCAATAATTATGTTAAGACCTGAAGCTGTGGAATACGATTATGTCATGATAGAGAAAGCTCAAAACTAGTTTAGTGGCCTTATAAAAGAGACATGAGAAACCTCTTATCTCCTTCCACTGTGAGAGATCACAGGACAGCTGTGACCAGAAAAGTGACTTGACATTACTCTGGTCTAATTTCCCACATCTTTTAAGACAGAATCAACTAACTCCAAGGTTCTTGTATTTCTGAGTAAGAAGAGCATGCCAGTCACTGCATATCTTCAGCTTTGCATGTCTGTTATTTAACAACATTTTATTTCCTGGCACATTTGATATATAATTGCAGGAAATAATAGCTCCTATAATGGAAAATTCCAAGATGGAGCAGCAATTCAAATAGCATTTCTCTTCTGCATCTTTTTGCTATACCTTTCCTCACATAAAGATTGTGCTGTCTGCCACTACCATCCAAACCATCTTTGGTTACCACTACCAACTGCTCTGTGGTCATCAGTTGAAAGTCTGTTTTGCCATTCTATTCCTCTGCTAGTCTCCATCATCCATTGATCTGAGTCATTGTCATTTTGCAACATATGTCTTCCTGCATTTACCAACTCAAAAGGTCTCGAGATCTCAATGCTTGTCTATGCATTTTCCTTTGTCACGTATATTATTTTTCTTATTGTTTCTACTATCCAATCAGTTTCTCTCCAGGTAAGAAAGATTTAAAATTATCAATTGTGTCTTCTTGATGCTTTGGTTTCCCTAATCCTCACTTTTTCTGTAACATAATTAGGTGCCAGATCTATATTATGTATTTCTATTGTTTGTAAGGTACTAATTTTGGGGACTTTAGTTACAGTAGTACAGATTTAGTAAACTAGTATTAGGCATTTCATCCTCATCTTATGATGATGTCTTGCCTTATAATTCATATGCTAGCTTTGGCAGTTCCACAGTCCTGCATAACAGTAGCTCGGAGTAAAACTTTTAACATATATACTTTTGGTTCTATTTATCTAGTTGAACCATGACTGACTGAAATTTTAACACTTGGAAAGAAGGTACTGCTATAACAAACACCTGATAATGTTATGTAACTTTGAAATTGAGCAATTAGTAGAGGATGAATGATTTTTGAAGTGCAAGTTAGAAAAATTCTAGAGTGTCTTGAAGAAACTGTCAGAAAGATGTATGTTAAAAACTGCTGGTAAGGGCTCAGCAGGAAATGAGGAGTATGTTATAAGAAAACTGGAAGAAAGAGCGTCCTTATTATAGGTTGACAGAAGCTTAGTTCAATTGCTTCCTGTAGTAATGTAGAAGCTAATACATGTAAGCTATGAACTTGACTATTTACCAGGGAGTTTTAGAATTAAAGTATCAAAAGTATAAACTAAATGTTTTCTTGCTTTTTACAGCAAACTGCGAGAGTAAAACTGAGTGAATAAGTGTTTATCAAAATAATAAATGTAGAGGACTAGAGTGATAACACAGAGGGTAGGACATTTAGCTTGCATGTGACCAACCCAAATTTGACCCCTGGCATTCCATACGATACCTTAAGCCTTCCAGAAGTAATTTATGAGTGCAGGGCAAGGAGTAACTCTTGTTCATTTACTGGGTGTGAGCCAAAAAACAAATAATAATGAAATAAATAACCAAATAATGGTTATATAATTTTGAAAACTCTCATGCTATTCAGGTTGTATGAAGTACTATAATTAGGAATCTAACTTGAAGGAAATTTATCTCTGAAATGAAAACAAATATATAGCTGGACTACCTCTTATTAGCATATTATGATTGTCTTGTTTTGCTTTATTAAGCGATAGTAGGTGTTGCTCAGGACTTAATGCTGAGTCTGCTCAACAATCATAGCATATGTGGTAGTTGAATCTTAAAGATAGCTCATGCAAGACAAGCTCTTTTCCTGCTTACTATCATCAGGTCCTACTTAGAAAGTTTTTAAAGATTAAAAGCTCAGATTATTCATTTACAATTGACAGAATCTGCAAACAATGAGCAAATGAGTAGGTAAAGAATCTAGTACATTGATACTATGCAGCTGCTGAGCACCATGTGTGAAAACCATACATATCTGAAATATATTTTTCATATATATGAACATTTAGTAATTAAGATGCAGAGAATAAAACATATAGGCCTACATATTTTCAAACATTTCTGAAATCGGTAATCTCTGCATCACATTCTGCTCTTCCTAGATCCCCATCTTTATTTATCCCCTTGATATATAGTTTCCCATTGGTGCTGAAAATCTAAAAATGTAAAAGGACTAATATCTGTGACAATTTTTTTGTGTGTGGAAAATTTAGAAGGTGATTTAAATCTCATATAAACAGTATATATTTTTTTTTTGTTCTGTGAGTCACATATTCTTTTGTAGTCTCATTATATATGTCCCTTTGGTGGAGGATAATTGTTTCTGCTGATATCACTTTCCAAGAACATACTATACTCAATGTGCCAAACTTTAAAGAAAAAAATTTTTTTTTTTGCTTTTTTGTTGTTGTTTTGTTTTTGGGCTACACTCAGTGATGCTCGGGGGTTATTCTGACTATACACTCAGAAATTGCTTCTGGCTTGGGAGACCATGTGGATTTGAACCATGGTCAGTCCTAGGCTAGTGCAAGCAAGGCAGATGCCATACCACTTGCTCTACCTCTCTGGTCCCCACTTTAAAATATGTTTATATTTATTTTTGACAATGATTTTTTTCATGCATCATTGTCTTGTTTTATTTTTTTGGAACACATCCAGTTTACTTCTGGTTTTGCACTCAAGGATCACTCCTGGTAGGATTTTGGACTGACCATATACGGACCAGGGGTAGAATTTGGTCGGCATGACAAGTGCCCAACTCACTGTCTTACTGCTCCTGCAAATCACACATTTAGTGGAAAATCCTACACTATTTCTGGATTATGTTGAAAATGTTTGTGCTTTGCATTTTAGCTGTATCCAAAATTTCTTCAAAGATTTTTTTATCTGAATAATCTGAGATTTCATTTTAATTTATAGTGGTTACAAGGTTGCTCATATATATTTGTTTTTTTTTCTCTGATAAAGTTGGTCATGATTGAGTTACAGTTATTCAGTACAACAACTTTTACTAGAGCACATTATCTGGCACCAATGTTTCAAGTTTCCCTCTCATCCTCTATGCCAGCCTGCTTCCTATCTCTGAGTCATACATTTTTATTCCCTTTTTCTCTTCCCTTTTCCCCCCTTTAGTCACTTTGACTTGCACTACAGATCACATTTTCTGCCACCAATGTCCTTACTTTCCCTCCCACCCAAGAACCTGAACCTGCCTCTGGTGCAGGTTACAATCATATATGTAATCAAGATGTTTAAATAAAGAAAAAATATATGAAAAAAAAAGAAAAAAAGTAAAAGCTAAAATAAATTTTGGTATGTGTTTATATAGCTAGATTTACATTTCTACTAATTGTTGATGGTTAATAGCATATTTCTAAGAGATAGTAAGTAGCCTAAACTTTTTATAGCTTATGGGGTATTTATTTATTTTTTATAACAGTATTATATGTAAACGTACAGATGTAAAACAGTTTCTACTTTATGTTTTGGAAAGTTTTGTGAATAATTGCTAAAATTATTTAAATAAATATTTGGATTATTATAGCTATGAAATCTACGTTTATCAATTTGGAATGTTAATTGTTGTTGATTATTTATTGGCATGTATCTATTAAAATTTCTCCTAATATTCTATTTCTCAACATTAAGTAAAAGTATTCCTTATTTTACTTTTTATCATTATTTTAGACTGTAGATATAGATAATAATTATATTTTCATCTTATCTCTAATATTGATCTTTTTATATATATTTTAAAATACTTGTGACTAAGTCCTTAGTTTATCAGATTCATGAATATATTT
The DNA here is from genome assembly GCA_004027635.1 of Crocidura indochinensis. Lineage (NCBI taxonomy): Eukaryota > Metazoa > Chordata > Mammalia > Eulipotyphla > Soricidae > Crocidura > Crocidura indochinensis. The sequence continues at coordinate 19,567 of PVKC010005811.1, read as the reverse complement.
CCTTCTCTTTACAAATATTTTTGAAGAAATGAAGTCAATAGTGTGACTTAATTGTCATTTTACTCAAAATAAATACAAAAGTCAAGTGGTTTATAAGATGGGAAAGAAAAAAATCCCAACAAATTTAATTAGAATTATATCTATAGTAGAATGATATCTATAGTCATATTTTCTCTTAATATAAGTATAGATCTTCATAAAATGATTAATGAAAATATGAATTCTTTGGTGACTCAAGAGCTAATATAGTAGCTAGAACAACTGTCTGACACAAATAGTACAGCAGGTAAGATGCCTGTTTAACACCAAAGTTTGTTGGATGTGGGCACCTCATGGCACTGAGCTGGGGATAAGCTCTGAGCATCACCAGGGTATGAAACAGAAACAATATATATGTATATGTATATATATTTGAATAAAATAAATGGAATAAAGTGAAATAAATATTTATTTCATTCAATTTCAGGGTAAATTTTTACATGAGAATAAGAGAGGGCAATGCCTGACTGCCTCCATGAAAGGTATTGTTGTAAAAATGGAGACTTTTACTATACCAAACAGTGGATCCCATGTAATATTATTAAAATCAGTAACTTTTTAATTTTGCTAACAGTGCAACACAGTACCACAGCGCCATATTCTGGGCAGTTTATTTTTTCAAGATGCTAGAAGTACAAAACCAAGGAGTTGATTTGCTCCTGGTTTCTTGTCCTTAGCTTTTGGGTGTCTGTCTGTTCCATTTTGGAATCCCACTTCTCATCCATGCATATAAGAAATCTCGGGGGGCCCGGGAGATAGCATGGAGGTAAGGCGTTTGCCTTTCATGCAAAAGGTCATCGGTTCGAATCCCAGTGCCCCATATGGTCCCCCGTGCCTGCCAGGAGCAATTTCTGAGCATGGAGCCAGGAGTAACCCCTGAGCACTGCCGGGTGTGACCCAAAAACCAAAAACCAAAAAAAAAAAAAAAAAGAAATCTCATTGAGACACTTATTTGACTAATCTTTCTTTTATTTCTTCTTACTTTTCTTTTTTATTCTTTCTTCTTTCTTTCTCTTTCCTTTCTTTCTCTCTTCTTTCTTTCTTTTTCCTTTTTTTCTTTTTCTTTCTTTCTTCTTTCTTTCTCTCTCTAATCTTTCTCTCTCTAATCTTTCTTTCTTTCTTTCTTTCTTTCTTTATTTATTTCTTCTTTCTTTCTTTCATCCTGTCCATCTTTTGTCCTTTCTTCTTTCACTATACCTGGCAATTCTACTACCTGGGACAGGGCTCAGGAGACCATAGTGGATGCTAGAGATCGGCAGAGCAAGTTTTCTGCCTGCTCAACTATTGCTTGTGTTCCTGATTGGACTCTCACAGAACAGCTTATTGTTTCAGGTCCAACTGCAATGAAGCTTATTTTTACTTAATAAATTTATAGAAAATTTACTAAATAAATTTACATTCTGAGTTTAGGCTCTCAACATATAAATGTAAAGGACTGGTGGCACAACTTTGTCAATAATAGAACCATCCCTGAAGTTTTGTACATATTTTATAAATGTTGACAAAATATTTTAATGAATATGAACATGTCCTACTGTATCTTACCAGACAGCAATAAATGCTACTGCGAAATTAAAAATTATGGCAATATGTCTGGTAATATACATTCTTGGAAGACAGAATCTAATAATATGCACAATGAAAATGTACTACCAGGTGTGGCAAAAGATAACCCTCAAATTTTAAGTCTAAATGCTTTAGAATGTTTTAAATAATTCTATTACAAAAAGAAATGTTTTTCATGCAATGTGCAAAATAGCAAAGTCAGATGAAGCACTAAATATCATTTAATGCTAGTTTTTCTAAGGATGATACAGACACAGTTATTAAACATGCACAAAAGTGATTATATATTCTAACTAATTAAATAAAATTATCCAAATCTTATCTAAGAAATTTCAGATATGTTAATAGCAAAAGCTGAGATGACTATTATATCCTAGGAAATACTTGGAAAATAACCACTATTTTTCCTGTGGAATGAACAATTCTTTTTTGAGAGAGGTTGACAGCCAACCTCTAAATCTACCTTAAAAAATAGAACTGAACAACTAATTCTGCATATATAAAATAGCTATAGACTATCAAATTATTGCTTCACATTAAAAAGGGACATATTTTTATTTAGACAAGGGTTAGGATGCTGATAAAGTTAGAAAGCCTATCTGACTCCTGAATCCTCCTCCTGAGGTTTATCTTTAGCACCTCTAACTATTCATTAACACTTCTAGCTGTTCATTAACACCTATGTCAATGATTGAATACAGGAAATAAAAAAGATATAAAAAACTCAATGCTGCTCTTCATATACATTCATAAAATTTTACTAATGTAAGTGATATGAATTTTATAACATGTATAAAAATAATTGGTTCTTTAATATATATATATATATATTTGTTTTATTTTTATGTCAACTTTTTCCTATGCCGCATTGGAAGTTGACTAGACATTTTCTATGTGGAGAACTCAAAACTTGTCAACTGTAATAAAAATGAAAACTGAAAATCAGAAAATCATAATTGGTTGTTTAATGAAATAAATAGAATTCTCTTTCAAATTGCCATGAGGATCTTAAATATAAATATTGCATAAATACTAAAGAAAATGACATCGAATCTGTCAGAAAGTCAATAATACTTATTCCAAATTAAGCTTCAACTTAAAATAATTGTTAAAAATGATTATACTGAGATTAGTATTTATAAATGCAACCTATAAACATTAACATACCATGATATTTACTTTTCCAAAGTTATGTAATTAGATGCATATTATCTATTATATTTTTAACTCATAGTGAGGCTCTACAACATATAAAAGCTGATTAGTAGTATTAATACACACAGGGTACCTTTGATAAAATATGCTCATTATTATTATTGTGTTAACTTTATATATAGGTAGTCATAAGTTTTCTGGAACCAATTACCCTGTACTGAATTTCTCTGATATTAAATAATAATTCATTTGTTTCTCTAAAAATATTTTGTCACTAATTTTCCCTTAAAATAATAAACTGTCTTATAAAACAAATTAATGGATTTTTTTTACCTAAATGGAAAGAATAAATTCCCCAAACAGCGAGAAACTTCCTGAAGGTATGTTAAACATGACTCTTTTTGTAAAATTTCCAAAGAAAAAATAAGACATTTTGTCACTTATCATGTGTCAAGATAGTTTACAAAAAATGCAAGGACTATACAAGATGATCTGGCTAGCTTTGAGTTTTATATATTACCTATTTGGTCATGTATCTTTTGGGTTATCTACTTGACCATTAGCTTTTGGTATTATCCATTGTCTCATAATTTCTAAGAACCAAAGGTCTAGGGCAGAATTTAAGATATTGGGAAATGATTAACTTCCCATTTATCAGAAAGAACTCAATAATTCTCAATAGTGTTATAAAGTCAAGATGGCGGCTTACTTTTGGCTCTGCAGTTTCTGGAGAAACTGTGGGTAGACTCAAAGAAAATGGCCTTGTGCTTTAACCTTTGCACTGTCTTTCTGGTCTTCTAAAATTAAAATTTTTATTTAGCAACTGAATGAATTTGGAGTCTGGTTTCTGGGAATGAAGAATGTTAAACCATGGTATTCATGAATTTTCTATGGAAATTTATCCACAATTAACCTAAGATTTTCTTCCATATTCTGGGTCAAATATTACAAACTCTACTTTGACCATTAACCAAATAAAACTGTATGCTAACTCACATTTATTTATTACTACTATGAATTCAGCACGAAAGTATAATTTTATGGTCACTGAAACATTTATTTATTTTATATACAACTGTGCACTCTTGGGTATGCCTAATTCATGTTAAAATAAAAACAATATACTCAAATAAAAAGTAATTCTGTCTTTGTTGTATCTGTTCCCTGAATTTTTTATTAATAAACCATTAAAAGCAAAATACAGAATACAGTTCATTTTAATGTTCTTATAAATATGTATTTCCTTTTAAATTTTTAAAAGCATATTAACTTTAAGAAACCACAATCTTCCCAATATGAAAAAATGATCCAAACTAAAGATATTCATATGCATTAAATAAGCGCTGTTTTTAAAATTCTGAAATTGGTTACATAATGCTTCTTAGTCTTTCCAAAATCTTGAAGAAATTTAAACTTTGTAGGTGTTGAGAGTGCTGTCATCATTGCCAGTTTCAACAGTGAAGTGCAAAACATCTAAAGGGAGGATATTCCTTTTATTTTTTGTAAAAATTGTGTTAGTAAAAACAAGTTTATCCAGCAGAAAATAAAAGGTACAATAATTAAAAAATGAGAAGATAATTAATGACCAGTAAAATTTATAAGTGAATATTCATCATTTAATATAGAATGTTAAATATATAAATATTAAATATACAAATATTAAATATTTCTTGAATATTTCACCAATAGTCTTAGATATCATAAAAACAGATAAAACATAGCATAATGTAGTCATTTTGAATTTAATATATTTTCTAAATTAGTGTTATGCTTTCTTGAATTATTAAGACACATTTGTTTGGATAATTTCAGAACAAATAAGATAAACAGGTTTTTTGATGTTAGGTAAATGCCATGATCCACTGAAATTACTCAAAAGAATAGAATTGCATTCCATTTCCATTTTGTTACTAAGTAGTTGTTTATCTTTGAATGATAATTTTATCTTTTTGAACTGTTTATTTTTATTATATAAAAGGCAATATGAAACTGACTATAAGAAACATTTTTTAAAAAATGAATATATTTATGCTCATGGCAATATCACAGTACTACAAAGAAAAATGCCAGTGAACATACTAACAATGTTTTCATCAATCATTTACAATTTAGCTCTCTGAAAGCTTTGTTATTATAGAAGATAGTTTTCCTATGCATAAAATTAGTTTATGTATGTGTCTTACTTTCATCTTTATTCTCAACTTTTTCTCCAACTTTCTAAGTTACTTTTAGGGTCACATTCAGCTGTACTCAGGATTATTCTTGGCTCACTGCTCAGGCATCACTACTGATGGAGCTCTAGGGAGATATGGGGTGTTGGCAATGGAATCAATGTAAGACATATAGAAGGCTAGTGCCCTAATGTCTGTACTCTCTCTAGCACACTTCTTTCTTTACTGGAGGTGAATTTTAGTTGGTCAGGCTTGTGCATGTAGTGAAAAGCTAACAAAGAAGGAAGATACATGATTCTAAATAATGAAAAATATTCAATCTAGATAAATATGTATATTTAAAATTGAGAATATGTTATATATAAAATAACACAATAATATACATAAAATATGCATAAATATAAATATAAAATATACATAAAATAGTATAAACAGGCTGTTTAGCATGTATAGCATATCAAGAATAAACTATTAAACATGAAGTGCAAAGTTTACATTTTAGAATCTGGCTCCTTATTTTTGTATTTTTCAGTTAGCAGACAGTTCCAGGGGGGAGCAAGGCTCAAACATTAATTCTAGAAACTCTTGAAGTTTTAGCTTGCTAACTTTAGTTCTTTTCAGTACATGGGGGCTTGTCCACATAGAGCAACGGTTATTCCAGGGTTTGAAAATGCAGCTCGTCTTGAGAAATATGTAGCCTACCCTCACAGATAAAGTTGAGAACAGTAGGAAAGGGAAAATTTGAAGAAACCCGTCTTGGCTACAAGGCCAAATACGTACCACAAGTTAAAGTACCACTACAAAGGAGACACACACACACACACACACACATACCTGCACGCACACAGACAGAACATGGCTTAGAGATTTACAGCAAGAGTGAACTCTACCAGCACGGTTCATAATGATTAGAAAGTAGCTCGGGTAGTTCTCCCCTATTTTTAGCTATGTTATAGTATCTTATTTTTAGGTTGGTCATGCTTTTTATGTTAAAAGACCATCATCGTCATTGTAGTTGTCATCATCATAGTCATCATTAAAGCACAGCCTTTCTGGAGAGAAAGGGCACTACAGTAAAAGGCACTACAGTAACCTTATTGTGAATAACCCTGAGAAACCTTATTGTGTTATTCTGTCTTGAGTTACTTGGTCTTCTGATCTGAGCAATTGCTATCTCTGTTCACATAGCAAAAAAACAAAACAAAACAAAACAAAAACAAAAACAAAAACAAAACATAAAAGGTAGAAGCATCCTGTTAATACGACGAGTATAGCTAGTGAGGAGTGAACAGTTTGGCATCTATAATAAAAATTAAGATGTCAACAGATACTTTAGTACACTAAGAATCTTCATAAAAGGAAAATAAGAAAATTGAGGGGAGGACCGGATTGGTGGCACAAGCGGTAAGGCGTCTGCCTTGCCCACACTAGCCTACCACAGACCTCGGTTTGATCCCTGAGTCCCATATGACCCCCCAAGCCAGGAGCGATTTCTGAACGCATAGCCAGGAATAACCCCTGAGCGTCACCGGATGTGACCAAAAATACAAAAAAAAAAATTGAGAGGAGGATTAATATATTATTTGAACAACCTCTTAAGAATAAATATTAATGTTGACAATGGATAAAAAGGAAACAAGAATTAAAAGAACAAAAACTGAATTGGAAATGATATCCCTTTATCATTTCTAAAAGTTTTCTGACAAGTTTTTATTTTCTCATCAAACAGTAAGCTTGAAAAAGAATATAATTCAAAATATTGCCTATAAATGTTTTCAACTAGAATTTTAAAATTATATATGTAAATAAGTTTGTAAACTCTATATTACTAATAAAACTAATATCTAAGCAGAATTTCATTCTAATTTTAAAGCTATCAAATTTTCTTTGCATAATATAAAATACCAATAAGTATCTTTACAATTTATAAAAATGACTTGATATTTCATAAATCACAATATATAATATCTAAAATTGAACTTAAAGTTCAAACTTCTCGCAAGAATATGATATATTTTAGTTTCAAAAATGTTGACAAATGCTATTAAACGGAATTCATCAAATTTAAGCTTGGCCTCGTTGTTTTAATAGGAGGATGAAAAAATATAGTTAGCTCTTATTTAAAAATGATTACTGTAATCATTTCATGCATATAATCAATACAAACTTTAGCAAAAATCTTGTAAACGGCCAAATTTGAATAATTACCTGAGGAAAGTTAAGTCAGCAAGGCATGATAATAAAATAGTCACATCAATTGTATGAATGTACCTTCAAAGTGACTCTAAAAAAATCAATGAATTTAGTCAACAAGTGTTTAAAGAATATAATGTGAATATAATATACATTGATTTTTATTATACACTATAGGTAATTAAATGTGTTTAGAGAAACACATTTGGAAAAAGCTTTTAATAAAACCTTGAATTATTGAGAACCATATGAAAGTATTTTATGGCCTTTTTAAAAGATAACTTCTTTTTAAATGTCTTTAGTATAAAACATAAATTAGATATATAATTGTCTTTGATCTTGAATGGTATCCATTGAAATGTCACTATAGCCAGAAAATCTCCTAATCGATTACAGATGATCCAGTTAATTTTATCATTTTAGAAGCAGAAGACTCCAAAACCATCTGTAAAACAGATGACCAGAAAAAAAAGCAAAGAAGCAGAAGATGCAAGGCAAGTATAGCAACATATGCCCATGGTCAAATAAAATTAGAAAATAGAGGCTTACAAAGAAAATTTAGAAGCCTTTGTTCCATCATTTTTCTCACCACCATACCTACTTTCCACAGACAACTAATTTTTATTGGTTTTAACTTTCAGCTCTGGTACTTATATTCCTGCTGTTATTTTTGAAATTTAGAACATTAACTACTTCCTTCCAGATTATAAAAAAAATAGATTTTTATCAATTTTCTCTTTAGCCACTTATTTTCCTTACAGTCTGTAAAAGCAGGTTTTTGACACACTTGTAACTATAGTTTTCATTTTAAAATCTGTTCTTAACTTTTCTTTTTTTTCCTTTGGAGCAAGGAAGCAGTCTATTACACATTTACTATATTTTCATCTAAAGACAATAGATAATAAGAGAAATAAATACCAGTCTCTATAAATTAACAGTAAAAGATGGAGCTATCGAATTTAGGAAAATCCCCATGAACATATAAGCAATCAGTTAATAGCAGCCTTTAAGCCTACAAGGATGAAATTACGACAAAGGAATGAATGCAAAATGTTATATTAATGCAATTACTGTGTATAAGTGTGCATATATGTTTGTGTGTGCATATGTGTATGTGTGTGTTTTGGGTGCTAGATGAGAAATTTTCATTACTCAAGCAGACCTAGACAAAACAATAAACAATACCATAAAACCACAATTAGAACTATCATCTTCTTCCTTAAAATGGTCCAAATTGAAAAGTAATAAAATATTTGTTATCAAGAGGCACTTCTAGTCAATCCTAAAAGCAATGAAGTACCATGATAGTGTGGTATTGCCTTCAGGGGAAAGATAATAAGATTAAGGAATGCTCCAGTAAGATGATCATTATGTTAAAGAAATTGATGGTTATAAGAGTAGAAGAAAAATCCATAGAAAAAAGATCTCTGGCGTATTTTTAAATGCCCCACCCCACATATCTTACAAAATTCAAACAATTAATTAAGAATATATTTAGTTTGGAGAGATAGCTAAGTGTTTAAATCACCTACCTTGCAAGTGCCTGACTTTAGTTTGATCAGTAACTGTATATAGATTCCCAAAAACTATCAGAACTGACTTCTGAGAACCTCCAGGTTGTAGGCAAATAAACAAAAGTTTAAATATGAGTTGTAATTATTAAATATGAATTGTCATATTAAACCATTTTTAAAACAGAAAAATAAATTAAGAAAGTTTCATTAAAAATCAAAAAAATAGGGAGCCGGGCGGTGGCGCTGGAGGTAAGGTGCCTGCTGCCTTGCCTGCGCTAGCCTAGGACGGACCACGGTTCGATCCCCTGGTTCCCATATGGTCCCCCGTGCCTGCCAGGAGCGACTTCTGAGCACAAAGCCAGGAGTAACCCCTGAACGTCACTGGGTGTGGCCCAAAAACAAAAAAAAAATAATAAAATAAATAAATAAATAAAAACCAAAAAAATAAAAGACAATTAGAAGCAAAACATCTCTCAGTTTAAATAAATATCACATAAACTCAAATACTTTAGAGTCTACTTGACCAAAGATGTGAAGGACCTATACAAAGAAAACTATAAAACCCTGCTACAAGAAATAAGAGAAGACACACGAAATGGAAATCCATACCCTGCTCTTGGATTTGCAGGATTAATATAATTAAAATGACAATACTCCCCAAAGCTTTGTACAGATTTAATATGATCCCTCTAAAGATGCCCATGACATTTCTCAAAGAAGTGGATCAAACACTTCTGAAATGCATTTGGAGCAATAAATACCCACGAATAGCTAAAGCAATACTTGGGAAAAGGAATATGGGAGGTATTACTTACCCCAACTTTAAACTGTATTACAAAGCAATAGTTATCAAAACAGCATGGTATTGGAATAAAGACAGACTCTCAGATCAGTGGAACAGGCTTGAATATTCAGAGAATGTTCCCTAGATATACTGTCACCTAATTATTGATAAAGGTGCAAAAATTCCTAAATGGAACAGTGAAGGCATCTTCAATAAGTGGTGTTGGCACAATTGGCTAGCCACATGTAAAAAAGCGAACTTAGACTTCCAGTAAACATCATGTACAAAGGTAAAATCCAAATGGATTAAAGAACTAGATATCAGACCTGAAACCATACAGTTTATAGAACAACATGTAGGTTAAACACTCCATGACATTGAGACTAAAGGTATCTTTAAAGAGGAAACAGTACTCTCCAAACAAGTGAAAACAGAAATAAATAGATGGGACTATATAAAGCTGAGAAGCTTTTGCACCTCAAAGGAAATAGTGCTCAGAATACAAGAGTCACCCACTGAGTGGGAGAAACTATTCAGCCAATACCCATCAGATAAGGAACTAATAACCAAAATATACAAGGCACTTATAGAACTTTACAAGAAAAAGACATCTAACCCCATCAAAAAAAATGGGGAGAAGAAATGAACAGATACTTTGACAAAAAAAAAGGCACATGAAAAAGTGCTCCACATCACTAATCATCAGGGAGATGCTAATCAAAACAACTATGAGATACCATCTCACACCACAGAGATTGGCACACTTCAGAAAGAATGAGAACAAGCAGTGCTGGCGGGGATGTGGAGAGAAAAGAACTCTTATTCACTACTGGTGGGAATGCGGTCTGGTTCAACCTTTGTGGAAAGCAATATGGAGATTTCTCCAAAAGCTGGTAGCTATACCACTCCTAGGGATGTATCCTAGGAACACAAAAATACAATACAAAAATCCCTTTAATCCCTTTCTCACACTTATATTCATTGCAGCATTGTTTACAATAGCCAGACTCTGGAAACAGTCTAGATGCCCCTCAATAGATGAATGGTTAAAGAAAAGATGGTACATATACATGATGGAATATTATGAAGCCATCAGAAGAGATGAAGTCATGAAATTTTTCTATATATGGATGTATATGGAATCTATTATGCTGAGTGAAATAAGTCAGAGGAAGAGAGATAAACACAGAATGGTCTCAATTATCTATGGGTTTTGAGAAAAATGAAAAACATTTGTGCAATGATTCTCAGAGACAAAATAAAGGAGGGCTGGAGGGTCCAGCTCCTGACATGAAGCTCACCACAGGGATCGTTTAGTGCAGTCAAAGATATAATTACACTGAGAACTATCATAACAAAATGTGACTCAATGAGGGAAGTAGAAATCCTGCCTAGAGTACAGGACAGTGTGGGGTGTGGGGTGGGGAGGAAGGGCACTTGGGATATTGCTCATGGGAATGTTGCACTAGTGAAGGATTATATATATATATATATATATATATATTATACACATATAATCCCACAGTTATATATATATATATAATATCATAAAAAATAGTATCCATTAGAACCATGAAATAACATTTAATTTGGGGGGAGGGGCACCCATTAACGATGAGGGATTTCTCCTGGCTATGCGCTCAGAAATCTCTCCTGGCTTGGGGGACCATATGGGACGTCGGGAATCGAACCAAGGTCTGTCCTGGGTCAACCTCTTGCAAGGCAAACACCGTACCACTGCACTGTTGTTCCAGCCGCAAAAGAATATTGAAAAAACTAAATAAAGGAACTCAGAAGAAATGGTCAAATCCTTAAAATCAATTCTAATGTCTCCTGCATTAATGTTTTCCACTTACAAAGAGATAAAACAATGCCATGACCAGATAAGTAATCTGAAAGACTAATTTTTAAATTCATATTGGAATAGATAAGCATGTAAATAATAATGAAAATTAATATGCAGTAATATTATATATAACTAATATCTCTAAAACACATAGTAAATAGTATAGCATAAGCACCCACTTGTTGATCTGTCACAGAAATATTACTGAACTTAATATTTCCCACTTAAAGTCTAATATTCAAATAAAAGTTGTTGCAGGAAAAAGCAATCTGTTTAGATAGATGCAAACAACTTGAGCAGTCACAAACTCTAGAAACTATATAGCCTGCAAAATAATGAGAAATAACTTTTATAGAGATAGAGTACAAGGAAGCACATGTTTATAAAGTTTGGGATGCAGACAAGTGCCTACCAGAGTGATCAATAACCCTCCTGGCCTGTTCCCCCAAGGCACATTCCATAGTACCTGAAATCCTAAAGCAAAGATTTTCCAGTTAGCTTTCATTGTATTCTTGATGTTAGTTTCTGGGTACAGAATATGAGGAGGAAAACTGAGTGTACCCAGCGTTTGCTTTTAATGTGAAATTTTGAATTTAGCTCTAAATTTCTTTTGCACAACTCTCATGACATGAGTCTTTAACAATTTAATTCATTTTAAATTGTTTAATGATCATTGCATTTATCTTCATTACATAATGTACTTGCAGTCATTTTATTTTATAGTAAATCAAACATTTTAAGGTGATTTAAGTATTAAACTAATTTTTTTTTATTGAACACCACAACTAACTACTTTTTATTGTCTAAAACAACCATAACTAAACATAGACAACATCACCCCTTCCCTACCGTTGTGGACTCCCCAATTCAGAGTCTTGGGGCTGGAAAGAAGAATAGTAGAGTGAAGTGAACAAGGACAGACATGTGTTCGACATCCTGCATCCCATATATTTCCCCAAATCCACCAAGACTGATCCTCCAAATCCACCAAGAGTGACCCCCTGTGCTCAGAGCAGAATAAGGAGAGAACCCTGAGCATTGCCAGGTGTGACCACCCTCCTCCTTCCCCAGATTCAGAGTCATGGGGCTGCGGACTCATGGGCCCATATTAAACTATTTTTAATGTAAATAATATTCAGATGGTTGGAATTTTTTTATCATAAAAAGAGTATTCCAGTGTTTTCTAAAATTCTATTTCACAAAAAATATCCATAATATTTTATTATAACAATGGTTTTCTCTGTCAATATATGCATTCTAGTTGATTCTTTATAATATCTGTAGTCATAAATATTCCATGAAATATTTCTCTACCAATGGCTCAGTTGACTGCATACAAACATTTGTAATAAAATTGCTTTGCAGAAAAATATGAAGCCTTAAAAAAGTAATATCACCTGTAAATAATAAAAGAAAATTGAGCAAAATCTTTTCAATCCATATGGATCTTATGGATTACTTTGTCAAAGGTTAAAATTAACTTTATAAAATTTATAAAATTTCTTATACTGTACTCACACTTTAATAATGAACAGTTCTCCAGCCTGTGTGGGAAGTACTTTTCAATTTTATTCTGCCATATAATCATAGCAATTCTTGCATTTTTGCTGTAAAAATAATGCATTTATTATTTAATAGTTGAGGTAACACTACTATAGATTAACAATATTAAATCATAAGAATGCTAGAAAATTTTTCAACCACCACAGACTTATTGAAAGGGATATAGACAGCAAAATATGCCTGTTTTGAGTATTGTTATCAAAGAGTTCTTTCTCCAAGGAAATTTACAAGTATAAAATAACATTTAGCAAGTATATGTGCTAATATAAAGCATAGTCATTTGTGCCTAATTAAAATTAGACCAATCTGCAACTATTTATAAATTTAATGTTTGATAAAATTTGGGAGTCATTAATTTTTTATGGTAATATCCAAATTATTAGTATATAAGTAAAAGAGAAGACTGAGTTTTAATAATGCTATTATCAAACTAAAATCCTCTATACAAAAAGTAAAACTTTCTTTCCAATACCTCCCATCAATTTTCTTGGGATTTTACCTAGAATAGTGAATTCAAAAATTTAAAAATAGGGATAGGGGCACATGACAGTTAAAAAGACTGGAGAAAATGCTTTGCATTTGGAGGCTCCAGTTTGGTTCCTGTTACCACATAATGCACCAAGTGCTACTAAACTTTGCTCTCTCTGATAGTCCATAGGACTGTCACAGTGGTCCTCAAACTACGGCCCATGGGCCACATACTTTATTTGTTCCCATTTTGTTTCTTCACTTGAAAATAAGAAATGTGCAGTGTGCATAAAAATTTGTTCGTAGTTTTGTTTTTACTATAGTCTGGACTCCAACGATCTGAGGGACAGTGAACTGGCCCCCTGTTGAAAAAGTTTGAGGACCCCTGGTCCAGAACAATAATGGTCAGACCTAAGCAAGTTAGGTCACACAGAACCAGTGTTAGAGTCAGTGATAGACTTCTGATAAGTGATAGACATACTTTAGACACCTATATTTGATTCTTAAATCATCCCCTTCTTTTCTTTTCCTCCTCACATCCTTTTTGAGTCATAAAAATCCCCACCTAGGCTCAACCCACCTAAGTTTAATTAACATAAGTATCCTTAACTATAACTACAACCCTGGCCCTCAGGTGACTTACCTTTGTTCTATTAACTCTGGCTAGTAAAAAAAAAAAAAAAAAAAAAGTCTGGGAAAGCAGTTTAGTTTAGCTTAGTTTAGCTGGCTGGCTCAGTTCAACCCAAAAGGCTTCTCAACCATCCTGGCCCTATGCATATTTTCCCATGAATTCGTGATTACATCTATTTCTTGTGAGATGTCCCTGTGCCCAACCTGTCCATTCAAATAGTCAGCATGAACACAAACACAGAGAATACTGCAGTATGCAGGCTGCAGGCAATAGCCCCTGGGTTACCATTCCACACCATATAATGTTCCTGACACTTTAGGGAGGCTTCCTATTATTAACATTTAGGTTAGAGGACTGGAGAAAAGTAATATTGAAACTAAAACAGAATATAGCATAATCACTGAGTAATTTCATTGTTTGTAGTATTATCAGCATCTTAATTCTGAAGCTGTTTTTCTAAGAAAGAATAAAGCAATTATGTTAATTATGTTGTGAATAAGTAGGTTCAATATAAAAGAGATGCAATTATAAAATCAAGCAAATTAAGTAAAAACACCATACTTTTCAGATTAAACTGAAAATATTATGAAATAGTATACACTTGTTTAAAAATATATTATTTTAAGGAGCATCTCAGCAACAAACAATTATAGTACTATTTTCTCTCAAACTGTCATTTCTGAAATGGAACATGGATCTCTCAAAATATATATCTTAGAATTTGAAGAAGGGGAAAGAATACTGATCCTGGTATAACCTAATAGAAAAAAGTAAACATTGCAAGCTCATAGCAACATAAAACAGTCACAGAAGTCAGTTTGGACACATATTTTCTGATCAAAATGACAATATTCTAATTTCTCTAATATTAGAGAAAATATTAAAAATCAAAGAAAACTAAATAGTACCTATAATTTAAGAAAATAAAAGAAAATTATTTCACCATTTGATAATCCAAAATCTATGCTTTTTTAATTGGAAACTCAAACACTATCAAGTTTTGTTTTTTGTCATCAATTCCTGTGATGCTTAGGGGTTACTCCTAGCTATGCAATCTAAAATTGCTTGTTGTTTGGGCGGACAATATGGGATGCAGGGGATTCATCAGTGGCCCATCATAGGCTAGCACAGGCAAGGTAGATGCCTTACCGCTAGTGCCACTACTCTGACCCATATCAAGTTTTTCATATGAAAAAAATATAGAAGCTGTGATCTTGCTGTCAGAAAAACTGCCTGCTCTTCCACCACGCTCCAAAAGAAAATATGGCTGCTGATACAAGCCAAGTTGTCTGTTGGCTGATAAAGTCTACTGTGGCACTCTCAGAAAGGGGGGGTGGGGTGGGGTTCAGTTTCACCTTTCTGCATGAACTACATCAGCCAATAGCCACACACCCATAGAGTGACCCAGCTCCAATTCTTAATCTTATCAAACTTCCCTGCCAACAAAATATTTTTAGACCTATAAATTCTGATTTGTGCAGCAGCACATGGCAGTGCAATACCACAAGATCTTATAGTAGTGTCAGCTTAGTAGTATCACAGAAAATCTGACAGGATAGTTAAATAGTAATCTACCAACTGCAGTGAACCTGAACAGTAACACAGAAGGCTCCACTAGCATCAGTAACAGCCTGATAAATACTTAGCCACTGACTTTAATAACACCATGATGAGATATCAGAATCAGTTCAAACTGACTTGTGTTGTTCTAAGGTTTGATAGCTGCATTTGCCTTTGTGTTGTAGCAAGCAAGCTGAAGTAAATTTGTGTTTGCATGGAAACAGGTTAAAGTGGTGGATGGTAGATTGGAACCACTGTTAAAGGGAAGGTCACACTGGTGTGGGGGTTGATGTTTGAATATTTAATATGTGAATTGACTATCTGATGAAAATGTGGTAAATCAGGAAATGGAAAAAAAAAACAGAGATAAAGCATTGTATATTGTGACCTACATGGCCATATACATATGGAAATGCTGAACATCTATACTCAAATCTGTAGTTTTTAGTGTTTTGAGGTGAGATAAGTAAAAATGACACTCAGAAATATTAATAAAATATACCAGCTTATTACAAAAGTATTGATTAACATAGAAAACAGCACCCTATAACATTGATTTACTACATCAACTTAGGCAAATGTTATCAAATTTGAGTAAGTACATATAGGCCATGTAAGTGAAAGGGTGGGAATTGTTAAAATACCAAGAGTACTACATAAAATTAATTAAATTAAAAGTTAAATTTAATAAATTGTAAAATAATCCAATGGTACGATTTAAATGTCATAAATATAACTTAAATATCTGTGTTATGCATTATGATACTGTTTAACATACCCAAATGGATTGATATTAATTATGTATCATTGTTATGATACATTTTATCAACAATAATAACGAGCCACATAAAGTTTTTAACACATCAAGTTTTTTTTAAAACTTTATATAATTCACATGGAAAGTATTAAAGCTCTAGGTATAGTACCATAATAACTAAAATGGAGTCTGTGCTAAGAATTTCCACTTGAATTTGCCTGGTTTTATCTCTCCAACTATTTTTCATAGGTGACTGTTTTATAAAAAGAAGAAATATGTTTATTTCATTAAACTTCTGACATAGAGAAACCATCAAAATGCCTAAGCTTTTTAAAAATATAAATGTAAAATAAAGCCCCATGCTGTATTTCTAACCCTGCATGAGTTGGTCTGAAGCAGGATCAAGCATAAATTAATAAATCAAGTCAGTCAGAAAAGAATCACGGAATTGCGTGGTTTCTCTCCTTGTGCTTTCTATGATCCCACCAAAACAGAAACTAACATATAAGTACATAGTATACACTTAATGTATAGTTGTTAAATGAAATTAAATATTGCAAGGAGATCAACCCTGAATGAGTTGACCTGAAGCAGGGGTGATGCAAGGGTTAAGAAATTAAAGACAGACATAGAAGGAAAAAAAAAGGTGAGGGGGATCAAATTCTCATTGACTGAGAACCTTGCATGTTCTTCACATGCAGTATTTAATTTTTAGAAACTTTAAACACGGGAAGAAGGGCAAGATCTAATAGACAGTTGCCCATTTATGCTAATCTAGCCAGTTGGGCCTTTATTTCAAAGGGGCTTGCTTGGAGTAGCTAGTGCAAGTCTTTGAATCATTGTCTTCTGGGAGAGGTGGGCTGGCAGATGTGGAGCAAAAAGAATTCTTATTGTGTGTTAGTGCAACTATTTCTTGGTGCAGGCTTTATTAAAAATGATTTAATGATTTTTCAAAAAAATTAAAAGAGAATTTTCTTAAAACCACTGATTTCATTTCTCAGCATCTACCCCAAGAATACTAAAACATTAATTTGAAAACATCTATCCTAACCAATATATATGCAACTCATGTACTTGCCAACATATGAATGAATAAATAATTTGTGATCCTCACATGCAATGTAATAATGTGCAGCTATGAGAAATGATTTTGCAGGTTGCTGCAAATTAGATGGACATGAAGGCCATCATATTAAGTACAGTGAGTCAGAAGCAAAAGACAACTACGGAGGACCCCATTTACATATGGAATATAAAGAAATAGATAAAGAGATTAGACAATTTCCACAAAGTTCAGGTAGAGAAATAACTATACTGACAACTATTATAACAATAGTTGTGAATGAGAAAAATAGAATGCCTGTCTCTAATACAGCCGGAGCTGGGGGAGGAGGAAATGGGGGGAGGGTATTGGTGGTGGGAATGTAGTACTGGTGAAAGGGTGTGTCCTTTTTTATAACTGAAACCCAACTACAAATATGATTATAATCATGATTCTTAAATAAAGATATTAATTTAAAAGAAGAGAAAAAATAGACAATCTCTAATGGATATACATCTTAAAACATGGTAAATAGTACAAGGAACTGATGAGGCCAAGGAAGGTGAATGAGAAGAAATGCTGGATCGATGAAAGAGGGATTTTGTGTGGCAGCATGGGAAGTATACAACAATGCTTTTAATATTTATAAATAGCTGCATCAATCACATGAACTTTAAAAGTGTTATAAAGGTGATTATTATGGATCCCCATTTTTAATGCAACATAGAAAATAAGGAACAAATTAAAATAATTATGTTATTTTAAAATCATTTCAATATCAATCCTGAACACATTAGTTACGTTTCTTTTAATAGAAATTTGAGTGTGACCCATACTTTTTCGTCAGGAGACTACCACCCTAGAATAAATTTCCTGCTTTTATTTATTTGTCTATTATTATTTTTTCCTTACTTGGAATTCAAGGTCACTTGAACTTCACTTTATTCTTCTTTCTATCTCTGTTAGTATATGACAAAGCAGGGTTTTATAGAGCTTTTTATCTAAAGAGTACTGTTTGATTGTGAAAAGCCTGAACTCATGTTAAGAATATAGATTAAGAGCTAAAAATATAACTGTAAAATATACAGTTAAATATTGAAATCATAATACATAATTAAAAGAAGATTTTATAAAGTCATACTTTGATTATTAACTTCCATATTTAATGTAAATAAAAGCTCTTCGAAATTTATAGTATTTTAAAATTTTCATTTTTAAATAGATTTTCTGGTCACATAGCTATATATTAAAGGGATTTGGAAAAAATTATATATTGAACAATAAAAACAATTAAATCTGAATAAATTATATGTATTTTTTCAGATTTCTTTTAATATAAAATGGTAATTATAAGATTATTTAAATCTAAAATTGTTATAAATATTAAGATCATAATAATATATATATATATATATATATATATAAGATCATATATATATATATATATATATATATATATATAAGATCATATATATATATATATATATATAGTATGTTCTGCCCATAATTAATTCCTGTTACAATATATGACCATCTAAATACCATAAGAAAGAGACCAGAGCACAGAGCCAGAGGTCAGATTTAGCATGTGAAGGTGTGGTGAAAATATACACAGACATGGACATATATATACATACATGTATGTATATATATGCTTATAAATATATATATATATATAAGAGTAGAGGGATTTATCACACTCATATCATAAATTCTATTCATTTAAGGGTCAGAGAGATAGCATGGAGGTAAGGCGTTTGCCTTTCATGCAGAAGAATGGTGATTCGAATCCCGGCATCCCATATGGTCCCCTGTGCCAGTCAGGGGCGATTTATGAGCATAGATCCAGGAGTAACCCCAGAGCACTGCTGGTGTGACCCAAAATCCAAACCCCCCCCAAAAAAAATTCTGTTCCTTGCATGGTGCAAAATACTGTCTTGGAGAGTAGTCAGATGGTTCTGTGCATACCATTATATATATACAGTATATATTAATATATATTATATATTGAGGATTTGAAAAGATTCATTTTTAAATCATTACATTTTATATATCTGACAGATGAGATATTATAATCATAAATTAATTTTCAAAAGTCATTCACTGCAATTAGGTTGTACTAATCTCTGTAATTGCACCCTCTGTAGGAAACTTGGAAACTTGACTGAATAATCTTTGAGGATGCCTTTCTAGGAAGGAGGTAAAGGGAAGGAAGGAAGGAAGGAAGGAAGGAAGGAAGGAAGGAAGGAAGGAAGGAAGGAAGGAAGGAAGGAAGGAA
>PVKC010005810.1:0-32360 GCA_004027635.1 Crocidura indochinensis | reverse complement strand
AAAAAAAAAAAAAAAAAAAAAAAAAGGACTAGTAGATATATATAGGACACTTCATGCCAAAAAACCAGGATATACATTCTCTTCTCCAATGTACATGGGTCATTCTCCAAGACAGACTACATGCTGACACATAAAACATACTTCCATAAAATCAAGAGGATAGAAATCTTGCAGGCTACCTTTGCTGACCAGAAGGGTCTGAAATTAGATATGAAATACAAAGGCACAAAAAGGAAAACGTTAACAATAGAAACTTAAACAGCCTGCTACTGAACAACCAGTAGGATGGAGATGAAAATAAAAAGGAAATCAAAACTTTCCTGGAAACCAATGATAATGTAAACACAAACTGCAGGAATCTATGGGACACGGCAAAAGCAGTCCTGAGAGGAAAATTTATAGCTCTACAAGCACACATCAGGAAGGAAGAAGGGGCACACCTGAATAACTTAATGACATAGCTCAAAAAATTAGAAAATGACCAACAAAAGGACCAAAAATAGGGAGACAGAAGGAAATAACAAAGCTGAAAGCAGAAATCAGTGAAGTTGAAAAGCAAAAAACAATCCGAAAGATCAACGAAAACAGATGTTGATTCTTTGATAAAATTGGCAAAACTCACAAAGAAAGAGATAAATCTGGTAACCCGCATTAGAAACGAAAAAGGGGGATCTCAACAGATATAGCAGAGATCCAAAGGGTAATCAGAGACTACTTTGAGAAACTTTGTGCTACTAAACATGAGAACCTAGAAAAAATGGAAAAATTCTTGGACTCTTATAACCTTCCACATTTAAGTATGGAGAATGTAGCATATCTAAACATCCCATCACTACTGAAGAAATTAAAACTAATTGAACATCTGCACAAAAAGAAAAGCATCGGCCCAGATGGATTTCCTAATGAATTTTTTCAAATCTTTGAAGAGGAGCTAATACCTATCCTAGCCATGTTCTTCCATGATATTGAAAATACAGGAACACTCCCAAACGGCTTTTATGAAGCCAACATCACCTTGATACCAAAACCAGACAGAGATGCTGCCAAAAAAGAAATTACAGACCAATATCCCTGATGAATGCTGATGTAAAGATCTTCAACAAAATCCAATGCATCATCAAGAAGATCATACACTACAACCAAGTAGGTTTCATTCCAGGAATGCAAGGATGGTTTAACATCCATAAATATATCAACATCATACACAACATCAGCAAGAAGAAAAATAAAAATCGCATGCTCATATCCATTGAGGCAGAGAAAGCATTTGATAAGGTCCAACACCCATTCTTGATCAAAATTCTCAAGCTAGTTGAAGCCACCTACCACAAGCCAATGGCAATTATCCCCAATGGAAAAAAACTAAAAGCCTTTCCTCTAAAATCTGGTAAAGACAAGGCTGTCCGTTCTCACCACTCCTCTTCACCATAGTACTGGAAGTACTTGCTATAATGATCAGGCAAGAAAAATTTATCAAGGGAATTCAGACTGAAAAGGAAGAATTCAAGCTCTCACTGTTTGCAGATGAAATGGTACTCTACTTACAAAACCCCAAAGACTCTACAAAAAAGCTTCGAAAAATAATAGATTCATATAGCAAGGTGTTGGCTACAAAAGTTACACACAGAAATCAGTGGCTTTTTATACACCAATAATGATAGGGAAGAGATGGAAATCCCATTCACATTAGTGCCACACAAATTCTATCTTGAAGTCAACTTGATCAATGATGTGAAGGACCTATACAAAGAAAACTATAAAGCCCTGCTCCAAGTAATAAGAGAGGACACACAGAAATGGAAACACATGCCCTGCTCATAGATTGGCAGGATTAACATCATTAGAATGGCAATACTCCCCAAAACATTGTACAGATTTAATGTGATCCCTCTTAAGACACCCATGATATTCTTCAAAGAATTTGATCAAACTTTTATGAAGTTCATTTGGAACAATAAACACCCTTGAATAGCTAAATTATGTCTAGGGAAAAGGAATAATGGAGATATTACTTTCCCCAACGTTAAACTGTACTACAAAGCAATAGTTACCAAAACAGCATGGTATTGGAATAAAGGCAAATCGTCAGATCTGTGGAATAAGCTGGAGTACTCAGAGAATGTACTCAGAAACATAAACACTTAATTTTTGACAAAGGAACAAGAAATCCTAAGTGGAGGAGAGAAAACCTCTTCAACAAATGTGTTGGCAGAATTGGTAAGCCTCTTCCAAAAAAGTGAATATAAACCCCCCCAATTAACATCATGTATGAAGGTTTTTCTGCCTCTTCTCTGCTGAGCTGGCTGCCAAACAACTAAGACTGCAAACGCTCCAGAACCCACCCTCGGTAAGATGTCCCCACCCAACGCATGTGGGGCCAATCCTGCCTGGTGATTGGGAGTCCAAAGACTTTTAAAGACGCCAGCCATGTGATCTGCTCCTTTCTGCCTCTTCTCTGCTGAGCTGGTCTCCAAGCAACTAAGACTGCAAACGCTCCAGCACCCACATCCAAAAGCGTGGCCGCTTCGCTTCTCTCTGCGGCTGCGCTCACCTTGTAACCCTTGAATTCCATTTCAATACATTGTAAGAAGCAATCTAAAGGGCCCGGGAGATAGCATGGAGGTAAGGCGCTTGTCTTTCATGCAAAAGGTCATCAGTTCGAATCCCGGTCTCCATATGGTCCCCCGTGCCTGCCAGGAGCAATTTCTGAGCATGGAGCCAGGAGTAACCCTTGAGCACTGCCGGGTGTGACCTCCCCCCCCCAAAAAAAGAAGCAATTTTAAGCTTTATCAATGGAGTAATTTTTCAGTACTCCCCTATATTTACAGAAAACAAAATGGCTCCTCTTATGCCTCAGACTTCCCCTCTCCCTCTGCACTCCAGGGGGGGGGGAGATGCATCAGGGGGGAGGGCGGGCAGACATCTGGCTTCCAGTTTCCTCTTGAATTCAGGAGACCAGCTCTTGCTAGGTATAGGGTTTGGGGAGGCCCCGTACTGGAGTCTATCTCCCTAGTCTGGGGAGTGCTGGGAGGCTTGGCAGGCCCCCAGTCATCCTTGTCTTGTTCCTCTGATTCCAGCCCTTTCCTGGGTGCCAGCTCAGATGGCCAGAAGTGGGTTCAGGTGGACTCTTTGTGGGCCCCAGGCTTCCCCTCTCCCTCCGCACTCCAAGGGGGAGATGCACTGGGAGGAGGGCGGGCAGACATCTTCCTTCCAGTTTCCTCTTGTATTCAGGAGACCAGCTCTTGCCAGGTATAGGGTTTGGGGAGGCCCCATACCGGAGCCTATCTCCCTAGTCTGGGGAATGCTGGGAGGCTTGGCAGGTCCCAACCGTCCTTGTCTTGCTCCCCTGACTCCAGGCCTTTCCTGGGTGCCAGCTCAGACGGCCATAAGTGGGCTCAGGTGGACTCTTAGCGGGCCCCAGGCTTCTCCTCTCCCTTCACACTCCAGGGGGGAGATGCATCAGGAAGAGGCTGGGCAAGCATCTGGCTTCCAATTTCCTCTTGGATTCTGGAGACCAGCTCTTGCCAGGTATGGGGTTTTGGGTGACCCCAAACCGCAGCCCTTCTTCCTGATCTGGGGAGTGCTGGGAGGCTTGGCAGGCCACCAGTCATCCTTATCTTTTCCCCCTGACTCCAGGCCATCCCTGGGCCCCGGTCTAGGTTACTGTATAGGGGTCAACTGGCTTTCCACCTACCTCTCGAGTGATGAATGCAGTTAGAGAAATAACACTGAATAATATCATAGCAATGTGAATGAACGAGGGAACAAGAAAGCCTGTCTCGAGTACAGGTGTGGGTGGGGTGGGGAGGAGGGAGATCTGGGAAATTGGTGGTGGGAATTCTGCACTGGTGAATTGGGATGTTCTTTACATGACTGTACCATACAACTACAGTTCTATTTGTAATCATGGTGTTAATAAATAAAGATAATTAATTAAAAATGCAAACATCAAAAAAAACATCATGTACGAAGGTAAAATCCAAATAGATTAAAGACCTTGATATCAGACCTGATACCATAAGGTGTATAGAACAACACATAGGTAAAACAGTCATGACATTGAGACTAAAGGCATCTTCAAGGAGGAAACTGCACTTTCCAAACAAGTGGAACAGAGATAAATGTTGGTAATATATTAAGCTGACAAGCTTCTGCACCTAAAAAGAAATAATGCTCAGGATACAAGAGCCACCCACTGATTGGGAGAAACTATTCACTCAGTAACCATCAGATAAGGGGTAATATCCAAAATATCTAGGGCACTGACAGTACTTTACAAACACACACACACACACATCTAATCCCATCAAAAAATGGGGAGAAGAAATGGACACTTTTATAAAAAAGAAATACAAATGGCCAAAAGGTACATCAAAAAAATGCTCCACATCACTAATCATCAGGGAGATACAAATCACAACAACTATAAGGTACCTTCTACACACCAGAGATTGGCACACATCACAAAGAATGAGGACAATCATTGATGGTGGGGATGTGGAGAGAAAGGAACTCTTAAGCACTGCTGGTGGGAATGCCATCTATTCCAACCTTTATGGACAGTGATATGGAGATATCTCCAAAAACTGGAAACTGAGCTCCTATTCGACCCAGGTATACCACTCTTGCGATATACCCTAGGAGCACAAGAATACAATTAAAAATATCCCGTCCTCACACCTATATTTATTGCAGCACAATTCACAATAGCCAGGCTTTGGAAACAACCAAGATGCCCTTCAACAGATGAATGGCTAAAGAAACTGTGGTACATATACAAAATGGAATATTATGCAGCTGTCAGGAGTGATGAAGTCATGAAATTTTCCTATACATGGATGTACATGGAGTCTATCATGCTGAGTGAAATAAGTCAGAGGTAGAGTTAGATGCAGAATAGTCTCACTCATTTATTGGTTTTAAGAAAAATAAGTCCTTTTTGCAACAATTCTCAGGGACAAAGAGAGGAGGGCTGAAACTTCCAGCTCACTTCATGAAGCTCACCACAAAGATTGGTAGTGCAGTTATAGAAATAACTACATTGAGAATTACCATAACCATGTGAATGAATGAGGGAATTGGAAAGCCTGTTTAGAGTACAGATGGGCTTGGGGTGAGATGGAGGGAGATTTGGGGCATTGGTGGTGGGAATGTTACACTGGTGAAAGAGGGTGTTCTTTACATGACTGAAACCTAATCACAATCCGATTTGTAATCAAGATGTTTAAATAAAGATATAAAAAAGTTGAACTTAAAAAAAAAGAAATAAGTACAGAAAGAATTTCTATCTCACAAGTTTATTATTTCCTCTATTTCTCCATTTTGTAGAAAAACCTAACAAATGAACTTTAAAATAACAACAGATGTTCTCTCTTGGAGATGCAATGATTGTATAAAACAAAAGCCAATGTAAACCATCTGCACAGATACAGAGTTCATGATGTTCAACCATTAAAGAAAATAATAATCAGTTATATATTTTTCCCTCTTTTTTTTCAAGAGCCAGGATTCTGCAAGTGGGTTGCAGAAAGGAAACATTAATATGTACTAAGCATTAGTAAGTACTAAGTTGGAGTTCAACTCTCTTAAAACAATTTTTTTTTTTTTTTGGTTTTTTTTGCACGGGGGACCATATGGGGCACCGGGATTCGAACCGATGACCTTTTGCATGAAAGGCAAACGCCTTACCTCCATGCTATCTCCCGGGCCCCTTAAAACAATTTTTAATGTGTGCAAATTTTTCTGCCAGCATTACCAGGCCTTTCTTAGTTTGGCGTGCATCTTTGAAGCTGACCTGCTCTTTAGCTGAAGGTCAATGAACTCACTTGGCACTGTGCTAATTACAGCACTTAACACGGGGAGAGGGTTTCAGGGCGGGACTTCAGCAAGGAACTGAACTGGGATTTAAGTGGGCGCGGCGACTGCCAGCGAGTCGGGTCTCAGTGGCGTCCTGCACAGTCATTGGCAGGCGCCGCGCGCTGCACTGAGCATGTTCGCGCTCAGTTAACTCCGCCGCAACCGCAGCTTATTATGCAAAGAGGCGACTTAAGTGAACAGGGCCAGACCAGCGCTTGTCTCTTTCCAAGAGCTTACCAGGCCGCCTGACCGGTCTGGGAGTTTTCCCCAGCCGGCGCCACGCTCAGCGGGGGAGCCGGAATGGCCTGAGTGCCAGCGGCTCAGCAGCCGTATTGCAACATGGGGAATCAGGATGGCAAGCTGAGAAAGAGCGCAGGTGATTCCTCACACGAAGGCGGAGGCGTCGAGGATGCTGTAGGGCCCAGAAATGTGGAAACCGCAAAGAAGGGGTTCGGGGGCAAGAAGACTGTGGGCAAGCACTACAAGGGGGGTGTCGGCTGCAGCGGGGAGCAGGGCAAAAAAAAGAGCAAGTCGGACACTAGAGCTTCGGTGTTTTCCAATCTGCGGATCAGGAAGAATCTGTCCAAGGGGAAAGGCGCCGGCGGCTCCCGCGAAGATGTACTGGATTCCCAGGCCTTCCAGACCGGAGAGCTGGACAGCGCCCACTCCCTGGTCACTAAGACTCCGGATTTCAGCCTTTCGGCGGACGAAACAGGCCTGTCGGATACCGAGTGTATCGACCCCTTTGAGGTGACTCGTCTTGGGGGCGCTCAATTGGCCGATTCGGGGGTCCGGGGCCCGGTGGTTTTTGAGGGTTTGGAAAATGCTGTAGGGGCGCAGGATGGACAACGGACCAGTTCGGGATCAGACACAGACATATATAGCTTTCACTCAGCTACAGAGCAGGAAGATTTGCTTTCAGATATTCAGCAGGCGATTCGAATGCAGCAGCAGCAGCAGCAGCAGCAGCAGCAGCAGCAGCAGCAGCAGCAGCAGCAGCAGCAGCAGCGACAGCATCTTGGCTCAGAGGAACCTACGGAGCTCCCCAGCCTGGTCTCTCCGCAGCCCGAAGCTTTCCTGGACCTGGATGGGTTCTTGTTGGGTTCCAGCAGCTTGACCCGAGAGACACGGTTGAGCCTTCAGGCGGAGCAGGTGCTTTCCGCTCCTTCGGACCTGCCAGGGATCTTGGCTGCGGAGCCCACGGGGTCCCAGCAGCTTCGGGACTCTGGCGACGGCCTAAATGCCCGGTCGCCGGGCCTACTCGGGCCTCAGCCAACGGCTGCAGACTCGTCCTTGTCGAGCTCCTTCCACTTCCAAGAGGCCGAGGCAGGGACTTGCGCGACCTGTGAGCCTGTGTCCAGGGCGGAGGACACAGATGAGGACGATGAGGACGCATTTGAAGACGCCCCCAGAGGCTCCCCGGGGGAAGAGTGGGGTCCAGGTCTGGGTGGGGCACTGCAGAGGACCGGGGCAGAGTCGGAAGCGGGCATGGTCGAACCCCGCGCCCTGGCCGCTGCCTCCTTACCCTGCAAGCCCTACCCGCTCCCCGCTCCCTGCTACGTCAAGACGACCACCAGGCAGCTCAGCTCGCCCAGCCACTCTCCTTCGCAGTCCCCCAGCCCGAGCCCCCGGGTCAAGAAGCGCTGGCATTCTTCCCTGAGAGGGGCGCCCGGAGCTGCCTCGAACGTGGAGGCCTCGGCTGCCGAGGAGCCCGGAGAGGACGGTGGTCTCGAGGGTGGTCCCCTCCGTTCGGGGGACGGGACCGAGGAGCGGGACTCCAGTGACTCCGCTCCCTCGCTGGAGCGCGGCGGAGACAATGGCCGGGGAGCGAGCCTCGAGGTGGCCCCGAAAGCGTCAGGGGCTCCGAGGGCCTCTGAAGGCTTCCTCAACGTGTTTACAGGTGAGAGTCCCTGCACCGGCTTGCAGGCCTCCATCCCACCCCCTTAGTGTTAGTTGTCCCGGTCCTTCTCAAAACTCCTAGGAAAGCCTTGCACTACTGATTAGTGAAACCTCCGTGTTCTTCAAGGGATCAGCCCTTGACGTTTGTCTCTCCCAGAGAATCCCGAGCAAGGACTCTCTCTTGGTCCATTTCTCCAGAACTTCTGCTGAGCTCCATACTAAGGGTCTCATTGTTAGTCAAATCATTGTTTATGCTTTCTCAGCCCCACAGTTTTAAAGTCAATAAAAGACAAAAGTGCTTCTGGTCAGTTGACAAAGATCTTTGTTGGAGAAATTATTCTAATACGAGCCTAAGGTGGCCTTTGTATTTATACAAATACAAATGTGTAGTTTCTGCCTTGCAACAGTCTGAGACTATTAGTGAAGTTAAGTGGTCACTTCTCTGCTGATTCAACCGAATTGGAGATCTATCTATCTATCCATCCATCTATCTATCTATCTATCTATCTATCTATCTATCTATCTATCTATCTATCTATCTATCTATCTACCAACCTACCTACCTACCTATCTATCTATCTATCTATCTATCTATCTATCTATCTATCTATCTATCTATCTATCTATCAATCATCTACAGATAGATATGTATAGATATATGTATTCATGTGTATATATATACTAAATATAAATAATGAGATAAATTATTAGTGGTATTTTTCTTTTGTCTTCAGGGAGAATCGGTGTATAGTTTGAAGATAGTGTGGGGAGGTGCCCAAAGTGTATGTTTTGTTAGAGACAAATGAGCACAGTAAAGTGCTGTTAAAGGGGCAACTTACTCCAGCAAATATTAAGGAAAACTGAGCTTATTCTTTCTTTCAGGCCTTACTTTTAGAGATCACTGGTAAATTATTTTTTTGTTTCATGCTCGTTCAATTCCACTCTTAATTATAAATGAAAATTTGAGTGTAAGAATTTAATAAGTAACAAAATTGGAAATCATGTAAGTAATAGTAAGTTTGTGATACATATTTGAGTGATGATAACGTTCAAGTGTAATTCAAAAAGCTTAATCATATAGTCTGTTACTTTAAAAAATAGGCCCCTATAAAAATTACATAGATTTACTTAGTGAGCATGCTTTTTTTTCTAGTTGGCTAGGTGTTTGATAATTACTTACATTAATATTTCTAAATTTTAAATTTAGTACCCTTAAAAGAATTACACTCAGGACCTACCTAGATTATATTGTCCTCAGCAGAGTAAAACAAATGAAGGTAGTTTTTTAATGCTTAGAGTAAAATTGAAGTTAGTTTTTTTCTTATGATTTTCTGTAGTTAGTATATTAATATGAGCACCTACCCTTCATCTCATTATCGCTGGATGTCGTATGTAGCTTCTCAGTGTCTAATATATGTTTGTGCTGAAGCTTACATAACTTTAATTTTCATCTATGAGTTGCCTTTTTTTTTACAATTGTTGATCCTAATAATCAAGAACAACCTCTGCGATTTATTTTACATGCTTTATCTCTTTTCCTCCTCCTGTTTATTGCATAAATCATAAGAATCATAAATCATAAATTTAACACTCATTGAATACGTTTTAAAAAGACAGGAAAACAAAACAGAACTCCTTAATATTTAGATGGCTTCCAAAGGTAATTTTTGAAGAAAAGAGATAGAGAATTTTTTATTTCTTTTTTGTTTGTTTGTTTTTTGTTTTTATTTTTTGTTTTTTTGTTTTTTGGTTTTTGGGTCACACCTGGCAGTGCTCAGGGGTTACTCTTGGCTCCATGCTCAGAAATTGCTCCTGGCAGGCATGGGGACCATCCGTGGCACCGGGATTCGAATCAATGACCTTTTTGCATGAAAGGCAAACACCTTACCTCCATGCTATCTCCTGGGCCCCTTGATTTCTTTTTTGTTAATTTAATGATGGTGAAAAAAAATCTCTTTAACATTTCTCTTTAACATTCTCTTTCAAAATATTATATTAAGACTACCATTGACTAATATTAATGATTACTCTTCCTATTAGCATTATACTTTGAAATATATTTTAGGTAATAGATGTATACATGTACAAATATGTATATGTATTCAAAATACATCTATACACATAAAATATACATATATAATATCAGGTAGTTATTGTTGGGTTAGAGTTTGGTTGCCCAGATGTTGGGTTAGAGTTTGTTTGTTTCTCAAAAGGAAAGTGGAAATCTCATATCCTCTATTGGGGAGGATAGAAGATGCTGTTCCAGCTATAGTAGTTCACAATAAATAATCCACACAGATATGAAGGTTATGTAAGAGGCAAGAAGCTCACATCACAAGCTGTTCTCTTACAAGCCAGCCGCTCCACACAAATGAAACTGCAAGCCTAGAGGAAAAAGCCCCCTCCTTAGCAATTCTGCCTCTCCTTTATTTAGCACCAAACAAAGCTCCTCTCCTCAGGGGGAGGGGAAAAGGCAGGCAAAGAGAACACAGACACAAAAGGGAAAAATATCAAAAGTCTCCAATTACCTCACAATTCTCCCTTTTTAATTCTTTAAAAATTAAAACAAAATGGAAAATAAGGGATAGACCCTGAAAAGACAAGGAATAAAATAAACTAAACAAAACCCAGCAATTTTGCATAAGATAATCAAAAGGAAAATGTAAAGAAAAACTTTTAGGCCTAATAAGAGGCGGTCCTTATCCAAGAAAATGAGACAAGGAACCAACTATAAGCTCCAGGCAAGATTATTTCACAATCCCCAACGTATGCACTGTAAGGTTCTCCAAAAATCTTACTTTGTAGACCAGATTACAAAGTCGGAATTCAGAGAACAGAGATCTATCTGATAGATTCTGAAGAGCTTATGATGTCATCAGAGAGTCATACGATAATCCATAGACAGAGATCACAGGAGGATATGTATGGAAGTCCACATGCAGGCAAAAAGTTTAATTTTGAGTCATATGACATGAAAGCCCATTTTTGGGGCACAGATCCTGGGTGATGGTAGATGCACCCAAAATGTCACTAAAGAAAAACCTGCAGAAACACACTGGTGGTCACCATGACTTTTTCAAGCTCTTCTTTCTTAGGTAGAGTCCATGTAGAAGTTCCTGATAAGTCCAAAGTAATGTACAAGGTGCAGGGGAGTTCAGCTGATTTCTGAGTAATGGGAGCTTATGTCAATAATCCAAGACACGATGTTTCAGATGGAGAACTTCCCTGCTTTAAGAAAAAAATTGAGGTGCCATCCTTACTTAATGAATAGAAACTCCTTTAAATACCTACAATTTTTCCAATTTAATGTGCCCATGCAAAAGCCCTGCCACAAAAGACAAAGAAGACCAGTTGGGATAAGGATAACAAATCAACAAACCACTCACCTAAAATTTAACAAGAAACATACTAGAAAATGTTATCTAATGTAAATTCCTATACATAAAATTAAAAATGAGTGAGAACTAAAATTACCTAAGTAAACAGGAAATCGAAGCATATACAAATCAAAGAAATACACCCATGAGAAATCTACACAAAGATGAATGCCCTCCAATAATCCAATTTAAAAGATCTGGAACAAGGAAGAATCTGGAAAGACATTGCAGCCATTCATGAGATATCCGAATGAATGGTCCATAACTGTTACTGGTAATCAGGGTAATCAGTAGCCGTGGATCTCTTCCTAAAGTCAGAACCAGAAGCTCGTAGCAGTCTATGGAGGAGATGACTGAAGGAGAGAAGGGAGTTTCTGAATAAAGAAAGGTAAAGGCTGAAGGAAGAGAGGGTTAGTTCTGGTAAAAAGTTTAAAGAGAAGTTTAGAAGGAAAAGACTATATAGAGAGGTAGAAATATTGCACTGGGGAGGGGAGGTATTTTGTTTATGATTGAAACCCAACTACAATCATGCTTGTAATCATGGTGCTTAAATAAAGATTATATATATTATATTAAAAAGAACATAAAAATAAAAAATGTCCAAAAGCAGAAAAATAAAAGGACTATATACAATACGGACAGACAAAACATAATACAAACAAGGAACAGACATAAAGGTGGCCACCACACATATACACACTCACATGCATGGTTAACCAAGATATCATTGAAAATGGATCCAAGTGTAGCAAATGAAAAAGTCAGCTGGAACAGTAAAGGTGCTTCAAATATAATAGCCAGCAAGCCAGGTGGAATAATCACTTCAAAATCACTAATTTTTTCCCCAAGAGTCAAGAAGAACATCTGAAAGACAGTTTCATGAGCATAATGAGCTTGGAAAATACTTCTAACAGTGAACAGAAAATCTATAATACTTTGAGTAATGACAAAGAACACTAAAAAGGAGTTCATATCAAAAAGTATAGTTTTGTCAAAATTGTGCATCTAGATTCCTACCCGAAAACCAAATTGAAGGTAAAGAAATAAAAAATATTAGTAGACTATAAAAAATAAACTAAATAAAAATATACTAATCTTTTATGATATGAACATTATTAGATGCAGAAGTCTTTTTTTTTTGGAAAATCCCTATAAAAAAGAACATAATTATGTTGAAGTTATAAGTAAATACAATCATGAACAATATGAAAAACATATCAGAAGATCACCACAAGGTTCATCAAAGTGGGAGTCCAGAGTTTTCAAACTCATTCTGCAACCATTTCTGTAGAAAAAATCATAGAATATTAATGGAGACTCTGAAAAGGAAAAAGAATAATTTATTTTGGGGGGTCACACCTGGCAGTGCTCAGGGGTTACTCCTGGATCCATTCTCAGAAATTGCTCCTGGCAGGCATGGGGGACCATATGGGGCACTGGGATTCGAACCGATGACCTTTTGCATGAAAGGCAAACACCTTACCTCCATGCTATCTCCCGGGCCCCAGAAAAAGAATAATTAACTGAGAAAAGTTGAATCAAACTTAGTAGATCCCTGTGAAATATAAAGAGAATATATGCTGATGTATTGAAGACTTCTATGACTTTCCACTCATCAAATCTAATCCAATGTTGCCTAGAAACATATGACTTACAGTGTCCGGAATAAAATTCACCATAATGGTTTGAAATCTATGATAAATTATACTTCTCAAACTTGTCTTTTAACTCAGGGGTGAACTGTGATAAATTGAAGTCTTCTAAAGGAAAGTCCACAGAAGTTTGTAGTTTTTTAATTTGCTCGCCATTAAAAGAAAAGCATTTTAAATGTATTAACAGCACTGCTGGTAATGTTCATCTATATGTTTTCTTCAAAAAATCCATCTTAGTGTTGCAAAAGCTGCAATAAACTTTGTCATCATCTCTCAGCTCTTTAAAAATCATTAAGACAATCTGTAATGTACATTTATCTCTAGATGTTACAGGAAGAAAAAATGAATGAACATTTCATAAACTTCATATACTTGGTGGCAGATTAAGTATTGGAGTACAAATTTTGAACTGTCCTTGGAAAAAAACAAAAATAACAGACTTATGAGACTGTGTTCCTGCCCAGATAATTCAATTTTTTGCTGTCCAGAGCACTCCTACTCAAAGATCTTTCTTGTCTAGTAACTTTAATCAAATCCTGGTGTATGCCATCTATGAGAAACATCAATAGTTCACGAGGATCTTGTTAACTGTATCCAGGAAACTGGTCATTAAGTTGACCAATAGCAATTTTAAAGCTTTTGGGATTAATGTGTCTGTGCTATCCATTCCCCATAGTTTGATAATCTGGTCAAATTCTTGTGCTAATTTTTTTATATGTCCTAAAAGAGTTTTCCTGTTAATGTCCTTTTTTTATAATAGTCCTGATAAAAATATTGTGTCAATTTGGAAATTGACAGGCATTGCAATATTGAGTTCATGTAGCATGAGTTTCCCAAATTTTGAAATCCAGTGAGAGCAGGTTCCACTCTCTCTTGTTCTGCTCCAAGGTTTGGGGACTGGTCACTATTAACAGTTAGTCAAGCAATAAGGGATGAGTGCAATGTCTTTGTTGCCTGCTGAGAGGTTTCAGCAATGTTACTGTTGTCAGTGTCTAGAGTGGTTTGTGTTCAATCTGGTTGAGGGTTTCCAGTCACAGGTGTCTGAATTTTGTCATTTGTGATTACCCAATTTCTGACAAAACATAGCGGGACCCAGAATTTCTTGGCAGAGTTGTCATTAGTGGAAACATAAGTGTATTCTCTTTCTCTAATGAGGAAATAACCAGCAATCCATTTATCATGAACCTTAATTCAAACAGGAGTACGAATTATTTCTTGTATTCAAAATGACTGTTAACTGCAGTGTAAGATTCTCCTTGGGGTAAATTCAGGTAGTTTACATGGCAGCCTAACGGTAATTTTTGAAGAAAGGAAATTAGAGAATTTTTTTAATTCCTTTTTGTTAATTTAATGCTCATTCTCTTTTAAAACATTATATTAAGACTACCATTGATTAATATTAATGATTGCTCTTCCTATTTGCATTATACTTTAAAATATATTTTAGGTAATATGACATATACATGCACCTATATGTATATGTATATATAATGCATATATACTCAAAAAACTTATATACATATATGTATATAGTATTGGGTGGTCATATTGCTCCAAATATTATACTCAAAGGAGGAGAGGCAAATATGACTAAGTGCACCATACACAGGAACATAGTAGAGATACAGTGCTCTGGAGCATCAAGAATGCAGTGAAACCTACTTGGTGTGATCTAGAAAGGTGGTGGTGCAGGAAAAGATAACCATCATAGAACCCAAAAAAGTTGTAAGTCTCATTTTCATAAGGAAAAGAAGTATGTTAACTTAAATTTCATTTTAATTTTTAATATTTCTAAATTTTAAATTTAGGACCCTTACAGGAGTCACAATCTGCAACTACCTAGGTTTTATTGTCCTTTTCAGGAGATAGAGTTTATCAGTATATAGAGTAAAATTGTTTTAGTTAGTTTAGTGTTTTAGTGTTTTAAAATGGACACCAGCTTATTCTATTTGGTAGCAGATGATTGAGTGTTCCTTGTCAGTGAATAGTAGATGTTTGTGTAGCTACTGTTATAAATGTTTCTCACCCACTTAAAAACTAAAAATAAAATGGGTTTAAACAATTCTGTAACTGGTGAGGTAACCAAGGTAGATAGGAGATGACATAACTTTCTCAAAATCACATTATGATTCATTTAGAGTCAGAGCTAAAATTGTAGTTGAGCTTACTGATTCATAGTGGAAGTCCTTCCTTTTTTTTTTGTGTTCAACATTGCAATATAACATGTGGAGTAAAGCAGTAGTTAAAAATACTATAATATGTAAGGGCTCAACATCAAGAAGAGAGGAAGTGCAGAAGCTAACAGGCTTCTATCTAATTCTAATCAAGCTTAAGTGGGGTTTTATAGCTCAAAGAGAGATGTGTGGCTAAGATAAAGAGGAAGCTAAGGAAAATTTCTGAAGATTGCCTTCCTTTGGGAAGATAAAAGACTGAATACAGGACTCCCACCATTCCTGGCAGGAACCTGAATTCAGGTTGAGAAATTAAGAGCCCTTACCTTTTTTGTCCCATTCCTTGGACTATTAACCCTCTATCTAAACCTGTTTATTTCTTAGATGTTTTCATATCAATACCTAAGGAACAGAAGCATCCTCAATTTCTAGGAATTCATGTTACCTCTTCTGTATCTTTTCCAGAAAGCTATTTCCCTATGTCATGCCAGGGTATGTGTATTTTATGTTAGGGATTTTGAAGGGGGGGTGTTGACATTCTTACCTCCTGCTTTTTCTTCCTCTTATCCTGTCCACATATTCATTATCAACTTCTGATCAGTCCACTTGTAGTAAATACTTAGTCCATGCCTGCTATACCTGTAACTATGAGGGACACTAACTATAGTGATGTCTTAAAATATTTTTTGACGTGCAGGTTGCATACCTAGAGTTATTGAAAATTGTTGATAACTATTTTGCTTTACAATTTTTGCAACAATAAAGTAACTCTAAGTTTATAAATACAGATTTTATTGGCAACACAAGAAGATAAAAAAGAAATAGCTGAATTTTATAACTGTTCACTTACACTCTTGTATTATAGTAATAAAATTGATGTTAATGAAATTGAGTTTTAAGCAGCTACCAGAAGAAATAAGTATCACATGTTAACTTGTTCTTGGATATGATTGTAAGTACTGTAAACTTTCTAGAGGTGTTTATTCATTATTAAAATTGAAATATATGGAAAATAATTTCTATCAATTTGAGATTTTGTTAATTATGCAAGGTATTGTAATATCCAAATTTTAGTGATTTAATGATTTGAAGAGATTGATAATTCTAGAGTCAGTTTTTTACCTGGTCCAATAGAGATTACAGAGTAGAATTATGTCAATTATGTCTTCTTAATATATAAAAGGCTACATTAGGAGGGTTATTGGATTAGAGAAGTTACAACTAATTTTCTGTAATCTAAGTCACCTTTACCCTAGATATACTGGAATTTTTATGTTTATCCAAAGTTAATATGACAGACTTTATTTTCTGGAATAAGGATGAAATAATTTCTTGGAAAATTTAAGTAATTTTTGTTTTAAAATTATAATTTGCAATGTTTAAATGCTATATAGTAAGATCTTTTTATATACTTTATACAGAAGGGTTGTAATCTTTTGTAAATATCTTTATTTAAACACCTTGATACAAATATGATTGTACTTGGTATCAGTCATGTAAAGAACACCCCCTTCACCAGTGCAAATTCCCATCACCAATGTCCCGAATCTCCCTCCTCCCCTCCCCATCATCGCCTGTACTCTAGACAGGCTTTCTACTTCCCTCATTCATTCACATTGTAATGATAGCTCTCAATGTAGTTATTTCTCTAACTGCACTCATTACTCTTTGTGGTGAGCTTCATGTCAGGAACAGAACCTTCCAGCTCTCTTATGTCTCTGAGAATTATAGAAAAAATGTCTTTTATTTTTTTAAACCCATAGATGGTGAGACTATTCTGTGTCTATCTCTATTTCTCTGGCTTATTTCACTC
Source organism: Crocidura indochinensis (assembly GCA_004027635.1). NCBI lineage: Eukaryota > Metazoa > Chordata > Mammalia > Eulipotyphla > Soricidae > Crocidura > Crocidura indochinensis. Next base: position 15,592 of record PVKC010005810.1, on the reverse strand, counting down.
AGCATAATAGATTCCATGTACACGCATGTATAGGATAATTTCCCGACTTCATCTCTCCTGAAGGCTGCATAGTATTCCATTGAGTATATATACCACAGTTTCTTAAGCCGTTCATCTGTTGAAAGGATTCTTGGTTGTTTCCAGAATATGGCTATTGTAAATAGTACTGCAATGAATATAGGTGTGAGGAAGGAATTTTTGTATTGTATTTTTGTGTTCTTAGGGTATATCCCTAAGAGTGGTATAGTTGAATTGTATGGGAGCTCAATTTCTAGTTTTTGGAGGAATCTCCATATCACTTTCCATAATGGTTGGACTGATGACATTCGCACCAGCAGTGCTTAAGAGTTCCGTTCTCTCCACATCCCCACCAGCACTGCTTGTTCTCATTCTTCGTGATGTGCGCCAACATCTTTGGCGTGAGATGGTACCTTATAGTTGTTTTGATTTGCATCTCCCTGATGATTAGTGATGTGGAGCATTTTTTTTTATCATGTGCCTTTTGGCCATTTGTATTTATTCTTTGACAAAGTGTCTGTTCATTTCTTCTCCCATTTTTTGATGGGATTAGATTTTTTTTTCTTGATGGGTATTGGGTGAATAGTTTCTCCCGCTCAGTGAGTGGCTCTTGTATCCTGGCACTGTTTCTTTTGAGGTGCAGAAACTTCTCAGCTTAATATACTTCATTCTGAGAATGTTGTAATCTAAAAGTGCTGGTTTGGTTCTGTTGCTGAGATAAGATGTCTGTACTTGATTTTTATGTTGATTTTTATTTTTTTGGTTTGTGGGCCACACCCGGTGATGCTCAGGGGTTACTCCTGGCTATTCACTTAGAAGTCTCTCCTAGCAGGTACGGGGACCATATGGGGAACCGGGTGATCAAAACGCGGTCAGTCCTAGGTTAGGGCAGGCAAGACAGGCACCTTACCTGCAGCGCCACCGCCCGGCCCCCTTATGTTGATTTTTAAAATTTTATGTTATTATAGTTTAGGCAATTGGGTTACAATAGTGTTTCTGGCACTAATGCATGAAATTATTGCATACCCTTGCAACTGATGTGTCTGTGATCCCGCAAGCATATTCCTTTGTCATTTCCAGTGTTCTTTCTTCTTAATCATACCCCTATTATTTGTTGATTACTAGTTATAGTTTTAGGTCATACTGATACTTCAAAGAAGTCTATTTTTATTTTTATTATTTGGTTTGATAGGCATACTTGGAGGTGCTCATTACTTATTCTGGCTCAGTGCTCAGGGACCATATGCTGTGCTATCTTTCCAGCCTTGGTTTTAACTTTTTTGAATTCAGTTCTTAATTTGTTTTGGACAGATTTCAGTATATTTGTTGCAATACTAAATACTATATTTAACAATGTACAGTGACCAGCAATTAAAACATACAGTATAATTTAAAATGCTGATTTAAATACACAAAGAAAAAATATATGTGCATAGATATTAGTATTATGACAGTAGTGTGGTTTGAGAATTCTTTGAATATGCCTTCCTCTTTTAGTGTCTCATAAATTTCTAGCAAAGCTAGGGGTAATTATTTCTTGCTAATTCTTGTGTGCCATATTGTCAAAATGAATAGAATCTTACTGGAAGATGCATTTACAATATTCACCTTAAACCTGAGAATCTACAGAAGTGAAAATACTGGAAATTAACTTTCTCCTAATAGGACACACATTTAGAGTTTTCTTTATTATTAGGATTAAAGATGTTTGGAGTATCAGTGATGAGAGCAATGCCATTTGGGCCTTGATACTTTTGATCAACAGCTAGTTGATGCTGAAAGGAGAATTGAATTAATTGAACTGCAATTATCTGTGAAATTAGGACCTTTAAATATAGTAGATAGTAGGTCTATTTTGGAAGTTCAGGGGAGGGCCCCTCCAGGAGGTTTTCTTAACACTTGTAGTAAACCAGGACCTTACTTGAAATTGTGTGGGGGGCCACATGGTATCTGGGATTACACTCAACACTTTGCACAATCAAGGCTTGGCCCTGGTTATGTTTTTTTGTTTGTTTGTTTTAGTTTTTTGGGCCACACCATTTGATGCTCAGGGGTTACTCCTGGCTAAGCATTCAGAAATTGCCCCTGGCTTGGGAGAACCATATGAGACACTGGGGGATCGAATCGCGGTCCTTCCTTGGCTAGCACTTGCAAGGCACACCTTACCTCTAGTGCCACCTCGTCAGCCCCTATAAACTTCTTAAATACCGAAAAAATAAAATATTTTGTAAATTTCGAGTTTTTTCACTTTAAAAAGACCTTAAGCATGGGTCTAACATTGGTTACTTGTTTTAAATGCATTAAGAGAAAATGGACTATCGCAGTATTCGCGATTATTACTTACCGAATAAAAGTCGCATATTTGAAGGCTGGCCAAGGGCCACAAAATGTTGTACGGAGGGCCGCAACAACTTGCGGGCTGAGAGTTTGAGACCCCTGAAAACCCATTAAGAGACAATGGAATATATATGGGTTACATCTGGATATGCTCAGGGCTTATTTCTGGCACTGGATTCAGGAATCACTCCAGGTAGACTCAGGGATATGGGATGCCTCAGATTGAGCCCAGGACAGCTGTGTGAAAGGCAAATGTCCTAATTATTGTACTATCATTGGTTCTTTAGGTTACATAGAATATTTCATTTAAAATTTTATAAGTATCTCTTTTCATTATTAATATGTGCATAATCATTTGTAAAAGGATAACAATGAAATAAGAATAGATATGTTTTACAACTATATTACATTTATTCTTATAGAGACTTACTTCCTTTCCCCATCCATTTTAAAGCTAAAGTCACTGATATATTGCTCTCTGGAGAGAAAATATATGAGAATACTTTATGGAGAAATTTTGTATTTTTCAGGAACCTTAAAAGTTCTGTATATAAACTATAGCTTGCAGTATTATATTGTCCTTTGAAGGTGTAAAAAGCTTGCATAAAAATGCTCTGGCTTTACATTTCAGGACATAGGACTTGATCTGTCCTAATTTAGAAAAACATGTTACATTTATTCATTCATAAATAAGTCATGTGAATAAAATTGTCTGTGATTCGTATAACTCAGATGCAAAGAGGTCTAGGCAGACATTTTTGAATCAACAAATTATTCTTTTTTTAATATTTTTTATTATTAAAGCTCCATGATTACATACATGATCATAGTTGGGTTTCAGGCATAAAATCAAAACCCCCTTCACCTGTGTAACTTTGCGTAGATTGTGTCAAAATTTAACTCAATTTTGACACATTTTACCCAAAGCTAGTATCATATTGCACACATTAAGGGTGGAGTCTTCTAGACCACTTTTGATTTAAGAAACCAGCACCAACAAGATTGCCACCTAGGCTTTTGAATTGACTATAAACTAAACCCATATCTAGATTATAGTTCTATTACCCTCTCTTCAGATTTTAGGTAGCCATTGCAAAGCCACGACCTGTGTATATGGCCAAAACCCATCTCAGACTTCAGAAGTTTGGTTGAATGGCACACAGATGTGGAAAGACTAATTTTACTCAAACATCAGTGTATTACAATGGTTATTAAAGGATACAAATAGGTATATTAGATACATAAACTAAGTTATAGGGGAAAGGGCAAGGAGCTTCTATGCCCTCTCCAGGTACACCAAGCACACCATTCAGTAATCTGAAGTTGTCCAACATCTTTGGACTATTATGCAGACTTCATCAGAAAGGCATTGATGATGAGTTCCCTGGAATGGCTGTGAACTTCACTTTTAGCCTCTTTCTTTTTACTGAAAATTAGGGGCATGCGACTGGGAGTTTCAACTCTCTAGTCACTTGATTGCTTACCTTGGCAATCAGTTTGCTTTCATCATTGGGACTTCTCCCATAGTTACCTTATCAAGTACAATTGGCAAATTATAAGGCTTTTAGCGAATTGTGAGCCATGAACTGAATAAAGATAAAATTATGTGTTTATTGTATGTTATTGTTGTTTTAATAAATCATGTTATTAGAATGCCAAACATTTTCTCCTTATCTAAGCTAGCTTTTTTTCAAGTTGGGTCATTTCGGCCAGCTATGGGTTACTAGGATATTCCTAGAGACCACAGGTGAAAATTGTCCCATTGGAATACCCTGGTGCCATAGTAAAAATGATTGTAAAAAATAATTAATGGGGGACAGAGTAATAGACAGTGTGTAGGGCATTTGCTTTGCACACAATCGACCTGGGTTCAATCTTTGGCCATCCCATATGATCACCTGAGCCAGCCAGGAATAATTTCTGAGTATAGAGCTAGGAGTAATCCCTGATAACCACCATGTATGGCCCCACACCTCAAACAAACAAACAAATAAATGGGGATCATAGCACAAGACTAGGTAGTTTACCAATAGGATGGGCAGCCATAGAAAGAGAGATTAATAATGAAAAACAGTTAAGAAACACTTTTAAACACTGTAGTTTCCAAACAAGGTATCATAATTTTACTAGTTTTCTTCCATCCTTATACATTTCACTATATTGCATTTTTAATAACAGATATTTTGAATGACTTTTAACATAAAGTCTTTTTTTGTGCAAGGCAAATGTCCTACCACTGTGCTATCATTCTGGCCCCAACTTTTCTTTTTTTATAATTATCTTTATTTAAACACCGTGATTATAAATATGATTATAGTTATATGATTACAGTCATGTAAAGAACATCCCCCTTCACCAGTGCAACATTCCCACCACCAATTTCCTAGAGGTCCCTCCTCCCCACCCCATCCCCACACCTGTACTCGAGACAGGCTTTCTACTTCCCTCATTCATTCACATTGTTATGATAGTTTTCAGTGTAGTCATTTCTCTAACTGCACTCATCACTCTGTGGTGAGCTTCATGTCATGAGCTGCACCTACCAGTCCTTATCTCTCTTGTCTCTGAGATACTGTTAAAAATGTCTTTCATTTTTCTTAAAACCCAAATAAGTGAAACCATTCTGCGTTTTTTCTCTTTCCCTCTGACTTATTTCATTCAGCATAATAGATTCCTGTACATCCATGTATAGGAAAAATTCATGGCTTCATCTCTCCTGACGGCTGCATAGTATTCCATTGTGTATATGTACCACAGTTTCTTTAGCTACTCACCTATTGAAGGGCATCTTGGTTGTTTCCAGAGTCTGGCTATTGTAAATAGTGCTGCAATGAATATAGATGTAAGGAAGGAATTTTGGTATTGTATTTTTATGTTCCTCGGGTATATTTCTAGGAGTGGTATAGCTAAATCATATAGAAGCTCAATTTCCAGTTTGTGAAGGAATCTTCATACCACTTTCCATAAAGGTTGTACTAGATGGCCTTCCCACCAGCAGTGCTTAAGAGTTCCCTTCTCTCCACATCCCTGCCAGCACTGCTTATTTTCCTTTTTCGTGATGTGTGCCAATCTTAGTGGCTTGAGATGGTACCTCATAGTAATTTTGATTTGCATTTCCCTGACGGTTAGTGATGCTGAGTATCTTTTCATGTGCCTTTTGACCATTTGCCTTTCTTCTTTTACAAAGTGTTTGTTCATTTTTTCTCCCCAAATTTTGATGGGGTTAGATGTTTCTTCTTGTATAGTTCTGTTATTACCTTGTAAAATTTGGATATTACTCCTTTATCTGATGAGTATTGGGTGAATAATTTCTCCCACTCAGTGAGTGGCTCTTGTATTATGGGCACTATCTCCTTTGAGATGCAGAAGCTTCTCAGCTTAATATAGTCTCATCTGTTTATCTCTGCTTTCACTTGTTTGGAGAGTGCTGTTTCCTCCTTAAAGATGCCTTTAGTCTCAATGTCATGGAGTGTTTTACCTACATGTTGTTCTATAAAACTTATAGTTTCAGATCTTTAATCCATTTGGATTTTACCTTTGTACATGGTGTTAGCTAGGGGTCTGAGCTCACTTTTTTCAAGTGGCTAACCATTTGTGCCAACACCTCTCATTGAATAGGCTTTCCTTGTTCCATTTAGGATTTCTTGCTCCTTTATCAAAAATAGGTGGTTATATATCTGAAGAACATTCTCTGAGTACTCTAGCCTATTCCATCCTCAGAAACCTGGATACACATATTTTTCCAATGTACATGGGTCATTCTCCAGGATAGACCACATGCTTGCACATAAAACATACCTCCATAAAATCAAGAAGATAGAAATTTTGCAGGCTACCTTTGCGACCCCAAGGCTCTGAAGTTAGATGTGAACTGCAAAGGGACACAAAAGAAAAAATCTAACACCTGGAAATTAAACAGTCTACTACTGAACAACCAGTGGGTCCGAGATGAAATCAAAGAAGAAATCAAAAATTTCCTGGAAACAAACGACAATGATAGCATAAACTATCAGAACCTTTGGGATACAGCAAAAGCAGTACTGTGAGGAAAATTTATAGCTTTGCAAGCACACATCAGGAAGGAAGAAGGAGCATATATGAATAGCTTAATGATGCAGCTTATAGAATTAGAAAATGATCAACAAAAGAAACCAAAAATAGCTGAGAGCAGAACCAATGAAATGGAAACCGAAAAAACAATCTGAAAGATCAATGAAAGCAGAAGTTGGCTCTTTGAAAATATAAACAAGATTGATAGCCCATTGGCAAAACTCACAAAGAAAAAGTGAGAGAGAAACTTGATAACACGTATTAGAAATGAAAAGGGAGAGATCACTACAGATACTGCAGAGATTCAAAGGGTATTCAGAGAATACTTTGAGAAACTCTATGCCACTAAATATGAGAACCTGGTTGAAGTGGATACCTTTCTGAACTCATATAACCTTCCATGGTTAAATAAAGAAGATGTAGCATATCTAAACACCCCCATCACTATTGAGGAAATTAAACCGTAATCAAAAATTTACCGAAAAACTAAAGCCCAGGCCCTGAAGCATTCATGAATGAATTCTTTCAAACCTTTCAAGAGGAATTACTACCTATCCTGGCCAGGTTCTTTTATGAAATCAAAAAAGCAGGAACACTTCCAAATAGTTTGTATGAAACCAACATCACCTTAATACCAAAATCAGATAGAGATGCTGCTAAAAAAGAAAATTACAGACAAATATCCCTGATGAACACAGATGCAAAGATCCTCAACAAAATCCTGGTGAACAGTGCCTCATCAATATCATTCACTTTGATCAAGTAGGCTTCTTCCCAGGAATGCAAGGATAGTTTAACATCCATAAATCTATCAACGTAATATACATCATAAAAAAGAAAAAGAGAAATCACATGGTCATATCAATAGACGTAGAAAAAGCATTTGACAGGTTCAACACCCATTCTTGATGAAAACTCAGCAAGATAGGAATAAAAGGAACCTTTTTCAATATAGTTAAGGTCATCTACCACATGCCAGTGGCAAATATTATCCTCAATGGAGAAAAACTAAAAGCCTTCCCTCTAAATTCTGGTACAAGGCTGCCCTCTCTCAACATAAATTCTTTATATAAAAATTGTGTCAGGGGGTCAGAGAGATAGCATGGAGGTAGGGCATTTGCTATGCATGCCAGAAGGATGGTGGTTTGAATCCCAGCTTCTCATATGATCCTCCGACCTCTGAGTGTAAAGCCAGGAGTAACCCAAGAGCGCTGCCGGGTGTGACCCAAAAACAAACAAACAAACAAAAAATTGTGTCAGGGGAGAAGGAAGAGGGAAAATTGTGTCGGTATTACTTAAAAATGGTGGAATGATTATTCGATGAGTAACTGTATAAGAGGCGTAATCTTTATGGGTTTTCTATTAATTTTTCTTTTGCATTGTGGTGAACTTAGTGCTCTTGCTTTATAGTGACCACTAGTACTCAGGCCCTGCACTGCTAGGGTTCCACAGTACTGAAGGGAATAGATGGCATGTGATGAAAGGGATTTAACAGAAAGGTCTTACACATGTATAAGCCATATCCTGACCCCAAATATCTCTTGAATATGCCTCCTATTTTCTGTTTGACGACTACAGTTTCTAGTTCAGAACATCCCAAACTGAGACATTAAATTTCTTCCTGTCTAAATTGCAGTTTTCAAAAATTTTGTAAGAACTAAGAGAAAATACTAAAATGATTGCCCTAATCCTCTCTGGGTTAGAGGGAATTACAAGTTGGAGGAGAGAAATGGAGGGGACAATGTAAGAAGGATAAAAGGGATAGTCACATAGACACAAGGATCAAGGCTGTGGACACACTGGAGGTGTAGAGGTGCGATATCTATCTATCTATCTATCTATCTATCTATCTATCTATCTATCTATCTATCTATCTATCCCTCTAAAGACAACATAACTATAAACATGGGTCTCAGACTATGGTAGTAATTAAACTTAGAAATGTGCTTCTTAGGAAGAGGGCTGTGTGTGTTGGGGGGGGGGGACCTGGGAACTTTGTGATGAGATATAACAAGATAGATAGGTTTAGTATTGAAACACTGTATGCCTGCAATTCTGTTGTTAACAACTTTGTATATTATGATGACTGAACTGAAAAAAATTTAAAAGGGTCTGAGCAATAGTATAGTGGAAAGGTACATGTCTTTGACACGGAAGACCCAGGTTTGATTCCTGGTATCCCATATATTGCCCCAAGCACTACCAGTAGTCAACAGTAACTTGGGATCATCACCAGGTGTGACCTCCCTAAAACTTTTTTAAAAATATGTAAAACATTTTTAAATATATTGCTTGAAGCTGAAGTTTAAGTAAATAAATATTATTATGTATTATTTATGTTCATATTGTGTTACTATACATTTAAAATACACTAATTTATAAAGATTATATTTTACCATTTATACAAATAAAAGTTCATATTATATAGATCAAATTTATTAACAAAATATGTCAATATTACATTTATATATAAGTATTTTATTTATTAAAATTTAGCTATATATAGCCATGTTCATGGCACTGCCATCAGGAATTACTCATGGTGGTGTGCAGGGGAACGAATAAAATGTTGGGGAATTCGACTAGGTTGGCCTTATGCAAGGCAAGTTTACCTGCTCTACTCTCTCTATCTCTCTAGCCCTATATATTTAACATGTTTTGTTTATATATATATATTTTTTTTTGGTTTTTGGGTCACACCCGGCAGTGCTCAGGGGTTACTCCTTTAACAGACATAAATATTTTCTGTTTTGTTCTCTCCTTGTTATTATTCCTAGCTTTTACTTTGACCTAAAAACTTCAATCATTCTTCAGATACATCATGTTTTCTGTATTTGTTTTAAGTATTTATACTCTGTCCCTGATCTTTAGGAAAATAAGAGTTCATGACACACTTTTGTAGTACAAGAACTCTTCATTTGTTCTTGTATTTACTACTTGTGTTTTTATTTCCTGTCCCCATCCCCTTGTGAATGCAGGAAACTATATTTTTGTGTGTTTTATTAGTATTCTGAAATTGTATTTTTGTAAAAATACAGTAATTAATTTTAATTTATATAAATAGTTTTAGGCTTAATTATATTGCATTTTAAATCTAATTTTATTATTTTAATTTTCTTCTTTTATTTTCTTACCTTTATTTTATTTTTCTTATTTTTTGACTACTCCCAGTAGTGCTCTGAAGGGTCTTGTGGTGCCAGAGATGGAACTGGAGCTCTTCATACAAAACAAGTGATTCATTTCATTGAGTCATCTGTCCAACCGTCATTCCCTTTCTACTTGTCATGAAAGCATCGAGGGGTATCCCAGTTGCTTACACTGCTTGTACATACTTAGCTTGAGATTCCAGGAATTGTACTTATGCTGAGAATCACACTCAATGATGTTGGGCTGTGAACAGTTAGCAAGCTTGTGCACTCACATATACAAGGTATGTACTTTACCACTGAACATTTCTTGTCCTTGATTTTTTTTTTTGTTTTTCGGGCCACACCCGTTTGATGCTCAGGGGATACTCCTAGCTAAGCGCTCAGAAATTTCCCCTGGCTTGGAGGGACCATATGGGACACTGGGGGATCGAACTGCAATCGCGATCTTTCCTTGGCTAGTGCTTGCAAGACAGACAGCTTACCTCTAGTGCCCCTTCATTGGGTTTTTATTTGCTTGAGGGTTTTTTTCCCAAAATTTAGCTTTTGATCCTCTCCAGCAGTTCAAAAGGGTGGCTTGGAATAATTTTGGTAATACTCAATAGCTCAGGTTCAGCTATGCATTGTAGCAATGTTTGTGCTGGTGGTGTAAGTGGACTGACTATATGGTTGAGAATAGAATTCAGATCCCCTGTGTGAAAGGCATGTACTACAATTCTTTTTTTTTTTTTTTTTTTGGTTTTTGGGTCACACCCGGCAGCGCTCAGGAGTTACTCCTGGCTCCATGCTCAGAAATTGTTCCTGGCAGGCACGGGGGACCATGTGGGGCACCGGGATTCGAATTGATGACCTTTTGCATGAAAGGCAAATGCCTTACCTCCATGCTATCTCCCGAGCCCCTACAATTCTTTTAATTCTCTTCATGACTCCTACTTTTTAAAATATATATAACAACTTTTATTAGAAATCTACAAGTTTTTCTGGATGAATAGCTATTAAATGCAGTGATGCTTACTGCTGCATAATAGTCCAAAAAGTTAGGGTGCTTCTCATGCTTGGATCATATGGGATCTTGGTGATCGAACCTGAGTATGTGCAAGGCAAGTGCCTTGACTACATGTTGATACAATTTTTGAATTTTCATCAACATTTTACTGTTTTTTATGTATTTGTTTAAAAAAAACAGACCTTTTTATTTTTTTAATCATCTTGGGTTTATCTTTCTGTGCATTGCTAGTTCATATTCTTTCACCTTTTTCTGTAGTTTTTCTAAACATTCACAGGGCTTCTTCACCATAGTCCTGCTCCAGGTGAACGGGTCTGAAGCAGAGACATGTGAGAATTAAGAAAACAAGATAGACACTAGAGAGAAAGCATGGGGATCAGGGAGCTCACTGACTCATGCACATAGAGCCCCTATCGTCTTTTCCATTGGATATTTATTGTTCATCAATCATTGGTCATAGAAAGAAGAGTAGATAACAAACAGATGCAACTTCAATAAGGGAATGTGAGGAATGAAGAAGTTTTAAGTAATAAATTCTGGGGATTGTCTTCCTCAGGAAAGGATAATAGATATGACACTGTATACAATTCTAGGACATTCCTGAATGGCATAGGCATTCCCATAACTTGTATTAAGAGCCCTTCAGTTTATTATCTGTACCTTTTCTAGGAATTCTTGATCTCTAAAATTTGGGTTTTTTTCACTACTTGCATTTGTAGCATGCAGTTCCTACAACACTTTTTTAAATTTTTTTTATTTATTTCTTACAGACCTGATAGAGTTTCACTAATCTGCATTCTGATTGTCTTTCCGTAAATCAGAATCTATGTGAAAGTAATGTTTTTTTCTGAATCCGGTACAGGTTGTGTTTCAAATGTGATGTAGACTTGATGAATCTGTGTCATATTTAGAAGATCTGAAGAAGACGTAGGCCAAACTTAAATCATTTGTGCTGGAACTGATCACTCAGAACAAGAACTAGATGCTGAAAGGGGATAAAGTTACTTGCATGGTGCCACTTGATTAACAATAGTGCAATTTTTTTTCATTTTAATCTTAATCTAAGTTAAATACATAAAATATAGCCTAATAAATGGCAAAACAACTACCAGTACCCAAGTCTTACCCTAGGGCCATACTGAAGCTAATTTCTGTATCCAACTATCATTGTTATAGTAGTCAGTGCAGTTAATTCTCGAACTGCACTCATTGTTCTTTGTGGCAAGCATCATCTCTTGGGCTGATCCTCCTGGCCTTCACCTTTATTGTTAGAGACCTTTTTAAATTTTTTCATTTATTTAATTTCAGCGATCTACTAAGGATGGCAAAAGGGTTATTTTCTATTTTTGTTCTATTTCCCTTTTATTTTTGAATAACTTTTCTGTAATGAAAACTTATCTTTTTTATTAAGTACTTTTTTTATTTCTTTGAAGTACACTGAACACTGGGAAGGCATGAAAATGCCTCTTTCATCTTCCAATAAAGTTTTGTTAATAGTGATTATTGGTGCGTTAGAATACTCTAGAGAGATCTACTAGTAAGCTGGAGCAATAGAGAGCTGGTAGGGCATTTATATTGCATATGGCCAACCTGTATTTGATCCCTGGAGTGAAGTTCCAAATCCTGCCAGGGTAATCCATGAGCACAGAGACAAGAGTGTTTATTGAGCACATTCATGTGGGGCTCAAAATATCAAACAAAATATAAAGATCTATTGCTTTACTTCTCTTTTTCTTTTCTTTTTTTGAATTAACCGATGGCTCTGTTTTCAGGAATTATTTCTGACAGAGATCATATGTGGATATGCTGGGAATTGAACCCATATCTTCCATAAGGGAATCACCTTTCCTCCTGAAAATCTCTAAAGCCCTGATTGATTTTTTTGAATCTTTTATTTTTAATTATGTGAACAATGATGCAAAGAATGAGGACAAGGTAAAGTTACAGTGATTGATATTTTAAATATTGATTGAAATATTCAATGTTTAAGTCATTTGAATTTTTGTTTTTTCTATAGTAGCATGACTTTCAAAGACTGTCTACAAGTTCATTTTCTTTTAAATATTTTATTGTGGACATTTTAATTTTATCTAAAAATATTGTTGTAGCATATGCACTAAGTCCTTTATTTTTAATCTTTGTTTGCTGATGTAAGATTTTTATTTTATATTTATACATTGTTTTCAGAAATTCACTTATTTCTCTTTTCTAAATATAAATTATTTTATTTAAAGAATATGCAAAACTTAGTTTATCATAATACATTTATTTCCAGGTATGTGGGAGCCAATATTAAAAAAAATCAGAGAAAGAAAAAAGGAAGAAAAAAAAAAGAGTACAGAGGCAAGAACATTTGTGAAAGCTATTATATTTCACATTGAGATCATTAAGTCATTGTCAGAAGGCTTAGTAAACTTTGTTGCTTGTGCATCATTCTGTTAGTTTTGTTTCTGAACATTAGGTGGTTTCAGATAAATATTAATATTTAAATATGTGTTCCTAAGTAATGGCAGTAATAAAAAAACTTTTTTTTTTGTTTTTGTTTTTGTTTTTGGGTCACACCCAGTGACGCTCAGGGTTACTCCTGGTTATGCTCTCAGAAGTCGCCCCTGGCCTGGGGCATCGAACGGCGGTCTGTCCAAGGCTAGCGCGGTAAGGCAGGCACCTTACCTTCAGCGCCACCGCCCGCCCCCCAAAAAACGTTTTAACAATGTTTTTTTTTTTTTTAAGGAATTCTAAATATTATTGCTAAGACTGCAGCTTTTGTTGTGTGGTTTACCTGTCAGGGATTCTTGAAATACAGTGTGGGGAGACAGGGAGGGTCTACACTCACTCCAAAAAGTGTCTGGTGATGTCAGCCTCACCTTACATAACTAGAGTTTATGTCAGTCAGTTTGGTATCTCTGCAGAGAGTGGTGCATGAGTGGGAGTGCAGGGCCACTGATGAAGAGGTGATTGTGGGTGATGGGGACAACTGGTGTGGCTTTGGCAGAGAGGGACTTGGTTCAATTTCTCCTTCCAAGATTTCCAGTATTCAGTTATGTGGCCAGAGTACAAATAAATTTGCACAGCTTGATTTACATCTCTTTTGTGAACATAGTGGGTCTATGGAACTGGCCAAATGCAAACATGTGACTCTGTTTATGGGCCCACTAAGTACTTTAAATTGATACTCTAATTTACTCTTTGCAGTAATCGTAATATTTCACTCTTGGTCAGATCTGTAAAATTTATTTAACACAGGTTTTTGTAAGTTGAATTGGATTAAGGGGTAGATTTTATTAAAAAATTAATCAAAAATCAATCAATTGCTACATTTTCCCTAAAGCATCACTTGTTACTACCTGATGCTCTGTATTTCAGGTTGCCTTTAGTCCAAAGCTAAGGGATATTTGAGGGAAAACACTGAATTTGTACTCACTGTTTAAGTTAAACTCACTGTTTGTTTGATGAATTTGAAATCCCACCTTCTTTCTTATTTCTCCTGTTCATCAATGTATTCCTTAGGATAGTCACATAGATTATGCATTCTAAATAGGCATTAGTCTGTAACATTCTGCCATTTGACATAGCCATAAAAGTTTATCAGTTTCAAAGACAGGAGTATGAATAGACTAACTGATATTATAGGTGAAAATACATGTTGAGTGGAGAATAAAACACAGAAAGACTTGAGAAACATTGGCATGTTTTGTAGAGAGGTTCATAAAGAATAAAGAAACACTGAAAGCTAATGGTCAACAGAATAGAGAAAATAGAAATTCATATTAGGAAGAGAGGACAATGTCTTTTAAAAGTAGAAAATAAAAATTTTCTGAAAGGTCAAAACATTTAATAAAAATAACCCCAAAATATGATTGGTACTACATTGACTCCTAGTTTGTGTTGCATTGTGCTTCAGGAAAGTAAGTAAAATTAAAGTAAGTTGAGTCAAGAGATTGTAAAGTTAGAAGTGTAATTCTAACTAATGTATATAAGATTATATATATATATATATAAAGTCTTATAATATATGTAACATAATGTAAGATGACTCCCAATTAGTAACCCAAAACAAAAAAAATCTCTTCTTTGATATATAAAATCCCATCTGAATCTTATTTTGCCTGGCCCTGCCTAGTTGGATGGCTATTGATTTAATTGAAAAAAGAGGCAGTTCTGGTTTTGTGCTCAGCCAGAGACAATGAGGCAAAAAGCCACTGACTCCATGATTCTTTCCTGACTGACTTGCTTCATTAATGCTTCACCACTACCCTGCGTTTTTATACTAATCTGTATGGGAGCTAAAAATATACATGTTGGGTGATCTCACAACCAGTAATTTTATTTTACAATATATACATTATACTGCATTATATATATGCTATATAACTTTTGGGCCACCTGGTAGTGCTAGTGCTCTACCAGGTAGCACCTGATAGTACTCAGAGTTTACTCCTGGTTCTGCAGTAAGGAACTACTTCTGACAGTGCTTTGGGGACCATATGAGATGCCAGACATTGAACTTCAGTCAGCTGCATGCATGGCAAACACCTTACTTGCTGTACTATTGCTCTGACCACCTGATTATATTTTAATGAGAATGAAAACCTCAAAGTGGGAGGTGATTTTTAAATTATGTTTTATGGTTAATATTAGGAAAAAATGTTCCTAATTTATAAAAATAATAATTAAATGAAGTCTGGATCATACAACAAAAATTCGGATGCAGAACATAAGGGAAAGAGGTTGTATTTTAGAGCAGAATTCATTTTCATTACAAAGAAATAAGCAGGGTATAGTGTAGATGTGAATGCTTTTTTACATATTTGTATTATATTATATTATATTATATTATATTATATTATATTATATTATATTATATTATATTATATTATATCATATCATATCATATCATTATATTATATTATATTATATTATATTATATTATATTATATTATATTATATTATATTATATTATATTATATTATATTATATTATATTATATTATATTATATTATATTATATTATATTATATTATATTATATTATATTAT
>PVKC010005809.1:0-27015 GCA_004027635.1 Crocidura indochinensis | reverse complement strand
AAATTGTAGCCATGAGATAAAATAAAAACTAGTTGGAATGCTCTTATAGGAGTTGATGTATTTACCTTGCATGTGGCCAATCAGCCCTGACTTGATCACCAATACTATATCATCTCACAAGCATTGCTAGGAGCGGTCTACAAGACCATTACTGAGAGTTCGCCTTTAGCACTATTGGATGTGACTCAAATCTTTCTACCCCTAAAAGAAAACAACGCCAGAGAAAGTACAATCAACTAAAAACAGTCATGTTTAGGTTTGTTGATTTGTTCTATTTTTGTTTTTTGAAATTTCATTTATACTATTGTATATGGTAAAGGAATTGTTAAAATATATGAGTGGGAATATGGCTAAAATAGCAGAGTACATGCCATGTATCTGTGATCCTGAGTTTGATCTTTTCTTTGGCCTACCCTGAACATTGTTGTGTGTGGCCCATACAGCAATTAAAAATATAGATGGAAATGGAAATAATATATCTTTCAGAAACTCTGTAGTGATGCTCAAGTTAAAGTCTTTGGAAAATGCTGCCAACTGAAACCTGGAGGTGACAGTTCTTCCTCTCTGGATAGTTCAGTGACTTCAGCTTCTGATAGTAAAGACCAGTGTCCCAAGTACCAGGTAATAAATATCACTAATCTCATTTATTTGTTTGTTCCTCACTCACAAGCTTTTTTGGAGGGGTAGATTACACGCAGCAGCGCTCGTGGCTCTGTGCTCAAAAATTGTTCTCCTGCTAGGCTTGGGGAGAGGGGGACAATATGGGATGCTGGGAATTGAACCCAGTTCTGTCCTGGTTGGCCATTTGCAGGGCAAATGCCCCACCACTGTGCTATCTCTCCAGCCCCTACTAACAAGCATTTTTGATCACTTTTGTTCTGCATTTCTAGGGATTAAGCATATAATGGAAATTAGTCCTTACCCTCTCTGATTTTTTTTTTTTTTGGGTGACTGGAGAGAGATAATTAAGTAATTTTGATCAACATTTATGACTCTTTTCTTCCTTAGTTTCCAGTTCAGGTTGTTTTGGCTACAAGAATAATTTATTTTGTATCCTTTTAAATTACGAAAATATTAAATAGAAAATAACATTGCATTTCTGGAACAATATGAAATTAAAATTTAGTTGTAAATATTGTAGATAATGTGCATTTTTGTTTGTTTGTTTGTTTTTTGGTTTTTGGGTCACACCTGGCAGTGCTCAGGGGTTACTCTTGGCTCTATGCTCAGAAATCACCATGGCAGGCATGGGGGACCATATGGGATGCCAGGATTCAAACCACTGTCCTTTTGCATGAAAGGCAAACGCCTTACCTCCATGATCTCTCCGGCCCCAATAATGTACAGTTTTCTTTTCTTTTTCCCTCCCCACATTTTTATTTTTCAAAAGTAATGTGGATTTTCTTTTAAGATACAGAATTAAATCAGTCATTACATTGAAACTTGGCATAAACTCATGGAATTATACATGAGATCAGTGTTTGGTTTCATACGAGGCAAATGTCATTTGATGTGAATTTATCTCATGTAAGCTTGCATGAATGACTCAAATACTTTGTATTTAGCAGAACCAAAGTAGAACCCCAAATTCTTCAATTATTTGTAATTAGATAATTGTGGGTTTTTTGTTTGTTTGTTTTTTGGATCACACCTACTGGTGCTCATGGGTTACTCCTGTCTCTGTGCTCAGAAATTGCTCCTGCCAAACATGGGGGACCATATGGGATGCCGGGATTAAAACCACCACTCATTCTCGGTTGACTGCGTGCAAGGCAAATGCCCTAACGCTGTGCTATCTCTCTTTGGCCCCTAAATTGTCCTATTTTAAAGAAAAACTAAGCCAACTCTGCAACGTCTAAAGTAGCATCCTGTTCTCAGGTCCCACATTGAGTCAACCCAATTGGTACAGTGGTCCTCAAATTACAGCCCGTGGGCCACATGTTACATTTGTTCCCGTTTCGTTTCTTCACATCAAAATAAGATGTATGTAGTGTGCATAGGAATTTGTTCGTAATTTTTGTTTTTACTATAGTCTGGCCCTCCAATGGTCTGAGGGGCAGTGAACTGGGCCCATGCTTAAAAAGTTTGAGAACCCCTGGTCTAGCTAGAATAACCAGGAGTGACCATTGTGCCCCTTGACCACCTTTAAGCAAACCATTCTTCTTCTGTAACTGTCTTCAGAGGCATCAGGGAAAAAGCTAAAAATAAAACCCATATGTTTGGTCACTATTTATATACTAGAGTATGTCTATTCTCTATTTCTGCATTTTTTGAAATCCAGTTTATTTAAGAGTTATAGTATGCCCAAAGGGTGAAAATAAAAATGCTTTTTAAACAATTCCTTGAAGATAGAAAGTGAGTTTCTATATTCAAAGGGATAAACTAATGATTGGAACAGCAATTTTCAGAACTACCCATTAAATTAATGCCTTCAACACAACATTGGTCAATAGATATAAAGTGAAGTAAATGAAGATGGTATATTAGGACCACAGTGTAACAAGTATATATTAACTTGCTTAAGAGAAATAAAATATGTGCTGGGAAGCTATCTAGAATCATGCACATCATAATTAGAGGACTTACCTGTAGACAGTATCTAATAAGACAACACTGTTCAGAGATTGGGCCAATTCACAACCTATACAATTAAATAATAAGACATTTCATAATAAAGATGACCAAAATGACTACTTAAGATTGTAATAAGGATTATTCACAAATTTCATTAAATCATGTAAGGAAAATCAAGAATTGGGGAACGTTTCCTAGATCAAATGATAATAATTACAATGGCTACCACAGGGAATGAGGAGTGAAAGGAGAAGAATGAGTAGAGGGCTACTTTTGGAATTGATGACTCTCATACTTCATTAGTGGCTAGAATTATAAAAACAGAGAAATGATGAAAATCAAGCTGAAGAATACTCAGTGTGCAAGCACTTTAAAAATGCATCCTATAGAATAACTGTGACAAAGGAACTTTTTTTTTTTTTTTTTTTTTTTTTGGTTTTTGGGCCACATCCGCCAGCACTCAGGGGTTACTCCTGGATGTGGTCAGAAATCGATCCTGGCAGGCACGGGGCACCATATGGGATGCAAGAATTTGAACCACCATTAGTCCTGGATTGGCTGCTTGCCAGGCAAACACCCTACTTCTGTCCTATTTGTCCAGCCCCTGACAAAGGAACTTTAATGTGAATCAGTATTCAAAATATCATAAGCATCTTTTTCCAAGCTTGTTTTCTCTCTAGAACATTTATCTTTCTATCACATATCTATTCTTAGCTTTTTGCATTCTGTAGAAGCCCAAATTCTCCTTTGAACATGTAAAACAAAGCAAAATAGTCAAAAAGTTTTAAATTCCGTACTCTTTAATGCTATGGTCTTCATTTAGGGTTCGTGGTGCTCTTCTGATGCTAGTATGCTTGGAGAGATGATGTTTGGCTCTGTAGCAATGAGCTACAAAGGTTCCACCTTAAAAATTCATCAGATCCGGTAAGTGATTTTTTTTTAATTGTTCTTAATTTTTCTAGAATACTAAAATTATTTAAAGATTAGAAAATTTCTTATTTCACCCATAGTTAATGTTAGACACTTAGTTTATCTTATAATCTGTGACTTAGGAGCTTTATATATAATAAAAAGGTAATGTGGTTTTAGTTTTAATATTTCTGTCTCTCCATAGGTCTCCTCCACAGCTTATGCTTAGCAAAGTTTTTACGGCACGGACAGGGAGCAGTATCTGTGGAAGTCTCAATACGTAAGTGGTTCTGGGTAAAGAGACAATTAATGGAGATGATCAAAGCAGGAACAAATTGGTTGCTTTCAGAATTCAAGTACAAGTTTTGATTTCTTTATTACATTTCAATTTATGTCCCCCCCGTTTCCATCTCCCCAGTTTTATTGAGACACAGGGTTCAATGCTAAACCCAGTGGTACAGTATTGTTCAGTCACTTATACTATGAGCTGCTGCTCTGATGCTCAGGGAAACAAATGGGGCAGGGGATCAAAACAGTCAGGTGTATCTCTGTTATACTTGATCAGATTTCTAGAAGGTAGACGGCAATAAATGAATACGTTATTTGTATTTCCCTAACTGTTTAGTACTGTTTCACATAACTATTAGTCATTTATATGTTCATGGTGTAATATTACTCAGCCTCAAACTGTTAATTCTTTCATTTGTTTTAGAAAGGAAGAGAGGGAAGGAATTTTTCAAAGATATCATGGATACTTAAAAAACTACATGGGTGAGGGGGGCGGGTTTGGAGGGTAGCTCCAAGGTTGGAGTTCAGGCTTTGCCTGTGGGAGACTTGGTTCATACCCTCATACCTTATCTAGTATGTTTTCTCAATCATCACTGGGTATGGAGCAAAAACAAGAAAACAAAACCCAAAAGGAGTGATAATACAGTGGGTAGGGTGATTGCCTAGTACATGGTCAGCTGCTTTTAATCCCTGGCACCCTATAGGCTCCCCTGAATCCTTTCAGGAGTGATTACTGAGCACAGAATCCAAAGACATAATAGGTGAAAGTTAATATTTTAAGAGGGCTTATTGGGGGGGGGGACAGAGTGATGGCTCAGCGGTAAGGCGTTTACCTTGCATGTGGCTGACCCAGGATGGACCATGGTTCGATCCCCCTGTGTTCTATATAGTTCCCCAAGCTAGGAGTGATTTCTGAGTGCATAGCCAGGAGTAGCGCCTGAGTATCACCGGGTGTGCCCCCCCCCCCAAAAAAAAGAGGACTTATTGATTGGAGAAATAGAACAGAAGTAAGGTGCTTGTCTTGCATGTAGCTGACTCAGGTTTAATACCCTGCCTCAGATATTGTCCCTCAAGCACTGCCAGAAATTATATCTGAGCATAGAACCAGTAATAAACCCTGAGAATTGCTGGTTATAACCCCAAACAAAATAAACATGCAAACAAAAAACTTAGAAGGGTTTATTAACATATAAATCAGAGATCCTGCATTGTAATTCTCATTTTGGTTATAATCCCCTCAATTTCTTACTATTTCTACTTAAAAGCTCAAGATTTGTATAGAACATAGTATTTTGGGAGGGAGGTTTGAGCCACACTGGGTGATGCTCAGGGGTTACTCCTGGCTCTGCACTTAGAAATCACTCCTGGCTTGGGGGACCATATGGGATGCGGGGGATAGAACCAGGAGATTAAACTGCCAGCAAGTCAGAGGTCTTACCACTCTGTGCCACCACTCTGGCCCCAGAACATAGTGATTTTTATTTTAAGATTAATGAAGATTTAAAAGTAATATGATTGTAGACTCAAAATAAAAATTTTTTTGCTTATATTTGGGCCATAGCCTGCTGTGCTCAGGTTTTACTACTACATCCTTTTTTTTCTCTGCATTCTGCACTGAGAAGATGGAAATATTTTCAGATTACAAGTATTTGGGGGAACTTTGTAATTTATTCACTTATTTTGGGGGGAAGCACACCTGGTACTACTCTGGGCCTACTCTGGTTACAAGCTTATTGGTCTTCTGGTAGTACTTAGGTGACCTTGTATGGTTCCAGGGATGAACCGTAGTTGGCTGTGTGCAAGGCAAGTGCCTAACTGCTGTACTATCTTTATATATTTTTTTGTTTTGGCCACACCCAGCAGCACTCAGTGTTTACTCCTTACTTTGTGCTCAGAAGTTAACTTCTGGCAGCTTGGGGAACCCTATGTGATGCTAGGAATCCAAACCAGGTTGGGTGCATGCAAGGCTAATGCCCTACTTGCTGTGCTATCACTCAGGCCCCATGTACAATCTTTTTAATCCTGTGAACTTTGTATTTTAAATTATATTCAATAAACATTTTTTGTAGAAGTCAGTGAGTAGGTGAGTACCGCTGAGTATGGGCCCCCCAAAAGTCAGGTAGTGAATATTATCAAATTCATGAACCAAGGCATTATGTTTTTTTTTTGAGTCTTGCACTGTAGCATTAAAGCAATATATAAAATGTGTAAGTGAATGGATATGTCTTTTCTAATAGAACTATGTTTACAGAAACAGACTGCAGATTAGCTTTAACCTTCAATTTTCCAAATCTTAGTTTAAATAGTTAATTTTAGTATGAGGGAAAACTAAAAAATCTGGAATTTTATTGGAATATATAAAGCTAGTATTTAGAATATAAAATAAACTTCAGAATATTTTTCTTTTCCCTCTTAGGCTTCAGGACAGTCTTGAATTTATCAATCAGGATAACCATACATTAAAGGCTGATAATAACACGGTTATTAATGGACTACTTGGAAATATAGGTAAATGGTTCCTTTGGTTTTAAGAGGTTTAAAAAGATTAGATCTATTACAAGGATTTAATTTTAATGTAGATCTGTGACCAAAGATACTCATAAAGTTGAAATGTAATTTAAACTTGCATAGGATTTGTTTTAAAAAAACATGCTGTACAATTTGATCCATACTTATTCGGTGTCTGAGAAAGAACTGCTAAAGATAAGTATATAACATAGAATCTTTACAAAAATTTATAGAAGTCCTATTATGTCTCTTGAACATTTAGTTGGCATTACACTTTCTCCTTTCTTATCTGTCATAATAGTTTTAAAAATGCTTACTTGGGAGGAGGAGGCTAGGGAAGAGAGACGTTTATTTTTATAACGTATAACTTAAATGAGCTGATTTGATGTTTTAAAGAATTTTATGTTTTTAAATACTTATAGAATAGCAGGCTACTAAGTAGAATTGTCTGCTGCTACTAAGGTCAACATTTTGAAGTTAAAAACTGATTCTTAAATTTCTTATAATTCCTACAAAGCTCAACTAATTGTTGTGGAGTACATATTCATTCCACAAAACATGTTGGTATCTCAGGAGAGTGGATAGCAATTAGAATAGGATGGAAAAGTCATTTTTGTTGTGAGAATATATATATTTTTTTAATTTTAGTATGTGTAAATTATATTTGTATGTATTTTAGTATTGTGTATTTTGTTTTGCAGGTTTTGTTGGGGAGGAGGTTTGTGCCACTTCTGGTGGTGCTTAGATATTGCTCCTTGGAATGCTCATTGGATCATGTAGTGTAGGAGATCATATTTTGGTCAGCTGCATGTAAGGGTAGTACCTTAATACTCTTGACTGAGCAAGTGTATTTTGTAGGAAATCAAAGTGTTGCTTTTTTGTGTGTGTTTGTTTTTGGACCACACTCAGCAGCACTCAGGTTACTCCTGGCAGACTTGGGGAACCATATTAGATGCCAGGGTTCGAACTTAGGTTGGCTGTGTGCAAGGCAAATGCCCTTCCTGCCGTGCTATCTCTCCAGGCCTGCTTTTTAAAAAATTAACTTTGATGGCTATTTCATTGATTTTAATAAAAGGCTGTAAGGAAATAACCAAATTAAAAAATAAATTGATAATTTAACATACTTTTATAAGTAGATTTGATTTATACTTTAGATGTCTTTCATTTCCTTTATGTTTCCAGTTAACCAACATGACCAAGTTCCTATTATATGCAAAACAGTCAGTGACATATTGATGGTATACTAGTGAACACAGTTCTTGACTTAATAGGTTTTTACTATCTAAATTATATTTATAGTATATACATTGTTGATTTTTGAACTGCAATAAGATCGGGTTATGTCAGAAATGAGGAACGGCTCCCCACTTTAATTTAGTCCTGAGGAGTCAGGGAAGAATCTTGAAAAAATTAACATTTATATATACCTATGAAAAAGATCTTAAAGTGAAAAAGATGTGAATAAATCAGTGTGGGCAGGGCACAGAATAGGAAATGAAAAGTAAAGAACAGATAGGAGCAGATCATGAAGGGGATCTGTCTGCTATAGTGAGAAATTCAATTTAGATTATGATACTTGGATGTTAGTTTGGTTCCTATACTTTTTTCTTTTTAAAAAGAGCTTCCATGATAGGATTAAATAATCAAGGATTAGGGAGTGTTTGTGTGAGACAGATTTGAGGACAGTTGGCAAAGGCCAAGAGAGTCTTCAGAGTGTAATTATATGTTTTTCACTTTGCAGTTCATAGAAGGTTTGACAAGGAATTAGAGTTGACTATCAGATGTAACCAGTTTCTTTCCAAAAGACCCTCCCTTAGTACCTATTTCATTCTGTCATTGGCGGGAATACCTCTGGCTATGTACAATTTGGCTATGGATTTTAAAACATAGTAGCTGAGTATAGATGGTCAGTTTCTATCGCTGAATATCTTTTTAGAGCATTGTCAATATACCAAAAGGAAGTTTTTAGATTATAGAAAAAATGATCAGATTTGTAAGTGCAAAAGCATAATTCATGTCAACAGTGGGAATGAACAAAGTTTGCTATTAAGAAGACTATGATGACAGTTGTTGAGAGGCTTGTTAAGGGAAATAGAGTGGAGAGGATTTGGCTATTTGAAACATGAGTTGAGAACAAAGCTGAAATCAAAGGTGATACTTGTCTGTAAGTTTATGTGATTACATGGATATGGAGAGGAAAAGAAGAAATTTGACTTAATGATTTTTAGGTGTAGGCATGTTGAATTAGAAGTATTGTTAGACCTTTCAAATAAAGATACTCATTACACTGAGTATGTGAGACTTTGAGCTCCATTTCACATCACCAGCATGAGGAGATAGGTCAAAAAGCTTTGTAGTATCTAGGTTTGATTTCCTGACACATTTTGGTTCCCTGAATACTTCCAGGAGTGAGCCTCAAGCACTACCAGATGTAACCCAGCTGCTCACCCTTATGCCTCACCCTCTACTCCAAGGAAAAGGAATCAGGAAAATAGAGCAGAAGTCAGACGTGTATGTCTTGCATGCACAAATATTCATGATGCTGCATTGCTACCCCAAGTACTATTCTATAGTCCTGGAGGCTCTGGCACCTATGAATATGAGACAATTGAGGTTGCTCTCCATTATCAAAGAAAGGGAGGTGGGGATGGAGTAGGACAAGGAAGAGAGAAGGATTGACTTAAATAATAAATAGTCCCTTAATATTCTTCTGCCCACAGAATTGGGCACCAAGGTGTGGAGGGAGTGGCTGGTGTAGTATCCTATCCATAAAACATAATAAATATTATGTCTTATAAATCTCATATTATGTCTTAAAAATCTCCCATTTCCATAAAGATAAATTTTTTTGTTTTGTTTTCTTGGACCACACCCGGTGACGCTCAGGGGTTACTCCTGGCTATTCGCTCAGAAGTCCTCCTGGCAGGCACGGGGGACCATATGGGGAACCGGGGATCGAACCGCGGTCCGTCCTAGGTTAGCGCAGACAAGGCAGGCTCCTTATCTCCAGCGCCACCGCTCGGCCCCTCCATAAAGATAAATTTAAAAAAATATTTTTTACTTGAGTTTTTGAATTAGCTGCTGTGATATAAAAGCAAATGCATATATATTATTAACTTTGAAATAATAGGGTGATTTTTTTTCTCACTTAGGTAAATTCCAAAAGTATTTTACTTATTGATAATTTACTACACTTCCCATCACTACTGTTTTATGTATATTTAATATCTCTTTTGGGGGGACATACCTAATGTTGCTCAGTATTTACTCCTAACTCTGCACTCTAGACTCATTCCTAGCAGGGATTGGGGTTCCATATGGAATGCTGGTGATTGAACCTGAGTTATGGGCATGCAAGGCAAACTCTACCCTTTGTACTCTACTTTCTGGTCCTAATCTCCTTTTTCTTTGGGTTCCATCTTCAACATCTCAAAGGAGCTCAACTGTCGCAAGCTAATGGAATTGAGTATGCCTTATATGTGACTGATCCTGGTAAGAGCTCTAGAGTTCAGGGTGACCAGATAATCCCTGGCACCACAGGACCTGAGCACCATTGTATCCTCAGGCCCTTGCATGGAACCATTGAGTCAAGTGAATGAAAACCTCTGGGAGGGCCTCCACATCTCATAATAAACACCATTTGAGAAAACCTCCCAAACAAATTAGAGTGTATGGGCGCTGAGAGAAAAAAGTTTTAGGTGTAATATAACATAAATAACAAAGTAACATAAAATAGGTAATGTGAACTGCAGTAAGCAATAGGAAGACTAGAAAGACTTTTAGTGACTAACTTTAGCAGTTTCAATGAGGAAAACAAGTCAGAGTTTAGAAGAGAGTATTGTATTTGGGTTTTGGTCTCAGGATCCTTTAAATTGGAATTAATAAAGAAGTTTTGCTTATGTGGTCTATATTTGATATTATGTTTAAAATTAAAACATGTTAAACATTTATATAGTAATTTATTTAAAATTTAAAACTAAGCTAAGGATGTGACTAAGTTACAAGCATTTCTTGCATATATTAGACCTGGTTTTGATCACTGGCACAGTGAAAAATATCACAAATAACTTCTTTCATGTCACCATAAATGTTTTCCAAGGCAAAATCATTTAGTGAGAAAATAATTGTTTTACATTTTACGATTCTTTTTAATGTCTAACTTAAACGGCTTCTGGTTTGTTTGTTTGTTTGTTTTGCATATAGTTTCTTGTGTGTGTTGTTTGGAAAGTATGTAAGTGAGAAAAGTTTTGACTTTTTAAATGATGCTAGAAAAGACTATAATGATGAAGTTAGTACATTGATAATGGGTGTTAATCAGTAACTTTGTATACCTAAAATGTTAGTAACCAGTACTGTTTCCAATCATGATACCTCCATTTAAAAAATAATGTTTCAAATAATTTTTTATTATTTGAGGAGAGGATGGAGAGCACTGAATAATTTTTACTTCATGAGACCCTATTAGGCAGTTAAGTTGTAAATAGTGTTTCCTATAACCACTACTCAGGCCAGAGAAAGCAAGAATAGTTTGACTAAATTTAGAGGTAAGCTGATAGGAAATGGAGGCTTTCTGTGTGAAGTGTGTGAGTGTGTTGTGTTTGTATACACACACGCACATGTATGCCTCTTAGTCTTTATCTGCCTACACAAAGTCATGGTGAGAGTAAGGAAGAAATTTAAAGAGAAATTTAAACTAAATGTGAAAATTGAAGAAAGATTAACAACAAAAAAACAACAAAAGTGTTGTTGCACATGCACTGTAATTACAGAAATTCTTGTACTAGAAAAAGCAAGTTGAGAAATAGAAGGTGTCACTTTTCAAGTAAGAAATTCCTTGTTTTATCCTAGTTTATGCCATTTCCTAGCTGTTTAGGCATTTTGATTATGCATAACTAAAAGGTGTAATCCAGCTTGCTTTCTTCCAAGCTCTAATATTGCCCCTTTTCTGTGCTCTGTCTGTGATATCCTCTACTAAAGGAGAATTAAGCAGCCTCTTCTCTTGGATCATCTTGGGAATCTGGTCCAGAAGGGCTGCATTGATATTCCTACTTCCATAGTGGCTAACCCTTGGTCTAGAAACTATGGCTTTTTTACTATTTATAATTTATCACTAGGTGAGAAATTTCCCTTTTATATTTATTTTTCAATCTATCTTTTTCTGTATTGCTACTGTTTGATGTTGTGTTCTTTTTTTTTCTTTCAGCTAAATGTTTGGGTAATATTCTTCATATCAAGCAGATGTAGAATAATCTTAAATATGTTTTAAAGATAAACAGCTGGCAAACTTCAAATTATAAAACATTGTATTTTTTTAATACTTAAAAACATAGTTTTAGATGAGACAATATTCAATAACTAAAATAATTATTACAGTATATAGGAGTTTTTTTTTTACTATATACAGATTTATTGGTAGATTGGCATGAAATTGTATGTTTGAAATAATTCATGACCAAATGAAAATCATCTTACATTAAAAATGATACCCAATTTGAATTTCATTTGATTTAAAAGTTTCTATTATCTGTTGGTCTGTTCTTGTGCTACCTTGCTTACTTATTCCGGATGCATTGTGGCTTCTCTAACAGCCCTCTTTTATGTGTATTTTACGTTTTTGCCATGTAGGTCTTTCACAGTTCTGCAGCCCCAGGCGGGCATTCTCTGAACAGGGTCCGCTCCGCCTGATCAGGAGCGCCTCTTTCTTTGCAGGTTTGCGATGTGCTGTGTGGGTAGACTAGTTGGTGTGCCACAATGGCTAGAATCTGTAGTTAAGCTGTGGAAACAAGAGAGTAGATAAATGTAGTTGATATGAGTATGGTTATAAAAACATTAGTTAATAAGTCTAAAAATTTGATTACTTTCTATTGAATGTATTGTTAAGGTTTTCAGAAGACTGAGTAATTGATCTTTTTTGTTTTGTTTCGGGGCCACAACCAATAGTTGGGTTACTTCTGGCTCTGTGCTTAGAAATCACTCCTGGCAGGCTTGGGGGACCATATGGGATGCTGGGAATTGAGCATGGGCACTTGTAAGGCAAAATGCCCTACCCACTGTGCTATCGCTCCAGCCCCTGTAATTGACATTTGCATAATTTTGTTGTTGTTTTGTTTTTGGGTCACACCTGGCAGTGCTCAGGGGTTACTCCTGACTCTGCACTCAGAAATTACTCCTGGCAGGCTTGGGGTACCATATGGTATGCCAGGGATTGAACCCGGGTCTGTTCCTTGTCTTCCTTGTGCAAGGCAAATGCCCTATTGCTATGCTATCGTTCTGGTCCCCCTATGCTATCTCTTCAGCCCCCTTCATGAAATTTTTATTCAATTTTATTCTATTATAGAGTTAAACTGTAGAATTTAAGCTAAAACTTAGTTTTAATATTTCTTATAATATCAATTGAAAATTCTAGTCTGACACTATCTTGTTTCCATGGCTGCTAAGTAGCTATTGTATCATAGTTCACCAATTACAGAAAATATCATATCTATGCTATTCTATAAGGATGATTTTTCTTAGAGCTAAGATTTAGGTGAACAAGCGCCATCATAGTGCTCGTTAAAGATATGCATAACTTATTTGTACTTTTTATTTTTTCTATTTTTTTTCCATTTATTTATTTTGTTTTTTGGGTCATACCCGGCTACACTTAGGGGTTACTCCTGGCTCTACCCTCAGAGATAGCTCCTGGCAGGCTCGGGGGACCATATGGGATGCCGGGATTTAAACCATTATCCTTCTGCATGCAGGACAAATGCCCTACCTCCATGCTATCTCTCCGGCCCCGATTTATTTGTACTTTTAAATTGATGCTTAAAGAATGTATTTATACTTCAGTATCCAGGAATTTGCTTATAGTTTCTTGTTTCAGTTAATATATATTTTCATTAAAATGATACAAAGCAATACATATTTAATGTAGACAATTGGGAAACATACAAAACTGGATGAAAACGTATTAACCATCTTTCCAGACAAAAGTACTCTCCTTTTTTAAAAACATAAAATTAAGACACTTTTTTATTTTTATATTAAGCTTTGTTATCGAGAATTTTAACATATAAGCAGAATAATGAATCATAATATACTCATAATAGCCTCAGTTACTATCACTATTATTGTTTAATATCTTGATTTTTATGTAATATATTGGAAATATTTCCCTATATTATTCAATATACATCTAAAATACTTTGATCATCATTAAAATGATGATTAAAATAATCATTTATTTCTTTAGATTTTGTATCATATATTTTTTGTGTTTGTTACATGGCAAATATCTAGAAGCTTGTTCAACTGAGTAATAGCTCTTGGTGTTGGGTTTGTGCCCTGCTATGGAAAATTAAAGGAATGCAATGAAATGAGCATGATTTAGTTTATTTAAAAGGAGTATTGTCAACCTAAGTAGCAGTTATATATTTATAACTAACAGTTTTGTCTTGATTCACAGTTCACAGTAACCCAATGGACATGCCTGGAAGAGAACTGAATGAAGACAGAGACAGTGGCATAGCACGCTCTGGTAATACTAAATAGATATATTAATTGTGTTTTGTTTTGTTTAATAACATTGTTAGCAGATACTAATTTTTTTATAGTTTTGCTTCATCATCCAATTTTATTTACATGGTTTGCTAATATTGCTGTTAATTTTATAGGAGGCTTGTAGAAATAGCAAATATTTTAAAAATATTGTTTTATTTTTGTTTTTTGGGCTACATCTGGCAGCACTTGGGGTTCCTCCTGGCTCTGTGCTCAAAAATAGCCCCTGGCAGGTTCGGGGGACCATCTGCTATGCCAGGGATCAAACTTGAGTTATCTTAGGTTGGCTGCATGCAAGACAAACTCTATACTACTGTGCTATCATTCTGGCCCCTAAATTTCTTATGTTTACTTTTTACTATGCTAGAAAATTATGGCCTGGATGTGTGTACATTGGTTTAAGTGTAGCTGGTACAAGAATAAAAGTAATATCCAAGAGAATGCTTAAATACATAGTAGAAAAAAATCGCTTACTTCTAATTGGAATTTAAAATTCTAAGCCACATTCTAGAAAAAACTTGGGCATTTATGAGCCAATATTATTTGTGTTTCTTTAAAATATGAATTGTTTTTCTTTTTTGTTTTTGGCTTTTGGGTCATACCTAGCAGAGTTCAAGGGGGCTGGCTCTATGCTCAGAAATCGCTCCTGGCAGGCTCAGGGGGGACCATATGGGATGCCAGGATTCAAACCACTGACCTTCTCTGCATGCAAGACAAACACCTTACCTCCATGCTATCTCTCTGGCCCCGTGAATTGTTCTTAAATTTGACTAAACAAATTTTATGTGTATAAGAGAAGTGTCTCCTGCTTTGCTATCTCTCTGGCCTCCTCTTACTCAAATTGGAAGGAATTTTGTTGTGTTTTGGGCCAAACTTGGCACGCTCAGAGTTTAGTTACTCCTGACTCTATGCTCAGGAATCACTGAGCACCTGGAGGTGCTCAGAGGACTATATGGTTGTTGGAGATTGAACCCTGGTCAGCTACTTATGAGGCAAATGCCCTATCCACTATGCTATCTCTCTGGCCCCACAAATAGGATTATTATTAATAATAAGTTTATTTTTAATAAAGCGATACCCTTAATAAAATACACTCTCAATCTTACACTATAAAAGTGTTTAATACTAATTGATAAAATATGGCCTTTTGTTTGTATGTTTGTTTTTGGGCCACACCTGGTAATGTGCAGGGGTTACTGCTGGCTATGCACTCAGAAATCACTCCTTGCTTGGGGGACCATATGGGAGGTCAGGTATCGAACTGATGTCTGTCCTGGGTCAGCCACATGCAAGGCAAACGTCCTATTACTGTGCTATTGAGCCGGCCCCAGAAAAATGTGGCTTTTCTCCCAATTCTTTTTTTTTTTTTTTTTGGGGGGGGTCACACCCAGTGACTCTCAGGGGTTACTCCTGGCTATGCGCTCAGAAGTCGCCCCTGGCCTGGGGGACCATATGGGGCACGGGGGATCGAACCGCCGTCTGTCCAAGCTAGCGCGGTAAGGCAGGCACCTTACCTTCAGCGCCACCGCCCGGCCCCTTAAAATGTGGCTTTTCAAGAAAATAGTTTAAAATGGATTCATTGGTGGTAAAATACTTGGCACAAAGAAAAAGGCTAAACTTTTATTGGCTTGGAACCAGAGAGATAGTACAGCTAGGCATTTTGCCTTGCATATACCAGACATGTGCTTTCTGCCCTGCACCACACATCATTCCCTGAGCACAGAGCTAGGAATTAGTCCTGAGCACTGTCAGGTATCCCTGAAACAAAAATTCAGAAGTTTAATGAATAAATGATTTATTGTTTTATCTATAATATTTTATCATGTTATTTTCTTTTGTTTTGTTCTGGAGCAATATCCAGGGAAGCTCAGGTGTTACTCCTGAGTTTACTCTCAGGAATCACTCTTGATGGAGCTCAGGGGAATGAACCATATAGGATGCTGGGGGGCGAACCTGGGTTCAGTACATGCACCTTACCTAGTGTTGCTATTGCTTTAGCCCTTTTATTACTTTTGATTTGAGGGCTGTACCCAGAAATACTCAGGTGTTATTCCTGGCTCTATTCGCAGGAATCACTTGTGTTGGTGTTCTGGGGATCTTAGAGGATTCTTGGGATCAAACCCTGGTCAGCGATATGCAGTACAATACTTAAAACATTTTACTATTATTTCAGACTGATTTAAAGATTATTTTGGAGTACTTCATTCAGAATACTCATATAATTAAAGATCTGTAAATAAACCAATTATTAGGAAAATATGTGAAAGATATTTATGAAGAATATGAAGAAGATAACTCACAGAAGAGATAGAGCAAATTATGTTTCTGTGATTTTCTTTTTCCTATCTCCTATCCTCATATTTTTAATAGAATATTTTAATTTGGGGGCCGGGTGGAGGCGCTGGAGATAAGGTGCCTGCACTAACCTATGACGGACCTCGGTTCAATCCCCCGGTTTCCCATATGGTCCCCCGTGCTTACCAGGAGCAACTTCTGAGCGAATAGCCAGGGGTAACCCCTGAGCGTCACCGGGTGTGGCCCCCCCCAAAAAAAATAATATTTTAATTTTAGCCACCATGATCTCCAGTTTTACAATGCTTGTCAATGACAAGGCTTCATAAATACAGTATATTCTTTTTTTGTTTGTTTGTTTTTTGTTTGTTTGTTTTTGTTTTTGTTTTTGGGCCACACCCAGTGACGCTCAGGGGTTACTCCTGGCTATGCACTCAGAAGTCGCCCCTGGCCTGGGGGACCATATGGGGCACGGGGGATCGAACCGAGGTCCGTCCAAGGCTAGCGCGGTAAGGCAGGCACCTTACCTCCAGCGCCACTGCCCGGCCCCAAATATAGTATATTCTAATACCACACCCCCCAGTCCAACAAAATGTCTGTTTCTCTCCACCACTATCTTAGCGCCCTCCCTTATTTCCAACTGCACTCATAAACTAGCCCTCACATTTCACTGACATAGTATATTCATTTTTCTAAACCTCTTCTTAAATTCTGTTTATTTTGTCTTTTGGTTGTTACCATATTGTGCTTCTTTTTATCCCACATAGGAGAGAGGCCATTCTAGAAGTACCTTCCTGTCCCAAATTGTCTGACTTCATTCAGCATAGTACCTGCCAGTTCTATGTACATAGAGGCAAATTGTATGATTTTGCTTACTTCTTATTGTCAAATAGTATTCCATTGTGTGTATATTGTTTCTTTATCCAGTTCTCTGTTCTTGGACACTGGGATATTTTCCAGATTTTGGCTATTATGAATAGTAATACAATTAATATAGGAATGTGAATTGTGAATGTCTTTTTTTTTTCCGGCCACACCCGTTTGATGCTCAGTGGTTACTCTTGGCTATATGCTCAGAAATTGCCCCTGGCTTGGAGGGACCATATGGGACACTGGGGGATTGAACCACAGTCCTTCCTTGGCTAGCATTTGCAAGGCAGACACCTTACCTCTAGCGCCACCTCACCAGCCCCATGAATGTCTTTTCTAAGTAGAGTTTTTAGGCCTTTGGAATGAATAGGTGATTAGAAGTAAATTTGTTAAGTTTAATGGATGCTCAGCTTTTACTTTATTGAGGAATGCTCTTATTGCTGTTAATAAGATTTGAACCAATTTATGTTCCCACGAACTATGAGGGTGCCAGTTTCCCCACATCCAGGCCAGCACTGGTTGTTTTTGCACATTTTGATGTATGCCAGTTGAGCCTTAGGTGATATCTCATTGTTTTGACTTGTATTTCTCAGATAAATGATGCAGAACATTTTTTGTATACTTTTTGGTCTTCTGTATTCTCTGAAAATGTTTCTATTGATTTCTTCTCACCACTTTTGAATGAGGTTGATTTTTGTGTGTGTGTGTGTGTTAATACTCACCAGTGCTTTATGTATCTTAGATATGCCAGAAGTGTGATGGCAAATGTTCTCTCCCAGTCTGTGGGGTAAACTCTATTCTGGTCATTCTTCTGTGGTGTAGAAGTCTTTTAATTTAATGTAGTCCCATTTGTATCTCTTTCCTTTTATTTGATTGGACAGTGGCATCGTCCTTGAAGTTAATTTTATATTCAATGTCATGAAAAATTCTGCCTGTATTTTATCAATATACTTTATATTGATTCATGTCATTAGCTTTTTTTTTTGCCTTTTGGACTACATCTAGTTGTACTTGGAGATCTTGGTTCTGTGCTCAGAGATCATTTCTCTATGCTCAGGAGAAGACCATTGGGGTGCCAGAGACCAAACTGGTTGGCTTCATGTAGGGCAAATGTCCTATTTACTATATTATTGCTTTGGTCTCTATTGATTGATATATGATATTAAAGTCTTTAATCCATTTTGAGTTGACTTTTGTGCATGGTGTGAAAAAAAAGAGTCTGAATTAACTTATTTATTAACTTATTTATGTGATCCATCATTTTTTTGAAAATCATTTGCAGAGGTTACACTTCATACTCCTACCTTCTTTGTCTAAGATTTAATTATTATATACGTGGCAGTACTATCTCTGGGCTCTCAGTTTTATTCCTTTGATCTGAGAGTCATCCTTACTCCAGTACCACACACACTATCTTGGTTACTATCATTTTGTTTAAAGTTGGGAAAAGCAAAACCATCATCTTTTTTTTTCCTGCTGTGTTGTCAGTGTACTTATCATTTTCCATGGTTTACATCTCTTTGGAGAAAAGAACGAGTTTATGGAGCTGGCCCGGTGAGAATATCAATGTATTTTTTTAATTAGTTTTGAGAAGAGGCTAAAGCAATAGCACAGTGCGTCGGGCTATTACCTTGCACGTGACTGACCCAGATTTGATCCTTGGTATCCCATATGGTCTCCTGACCCTGCCAGGAGTGATTTCTGATCTCAGAGCTAAGTAATCCCTGAGTGCTGCTGGGTGTAACATTATCCCCTCCCCCATAAAGGAAAGTTTTGAATTGCATCAATAATTGAGTCACTACTCTTTTAAGTTTGCTAAAAAGAAATTTATATGAATGTTTAAATAACTTGTTCATTAACCTCCTTCTTATTCTGACTTGACAGCATCTCTGAGCAGCTTGCTTATTACTCCATTTCCTTCCCCAAATTCTTCACTTACCAGAAGTTGTGCTAGCAGCTACCAGAGGCGTTGGCGTCGAAGCCAAACAACAAGTTTGGAAAATGGGGTATTTCCTAGATGGTAAGTTCTAATATTCCAAATTAAAAATTTTTAATCATTTAAACATCATGTTTTCCCCTTTGTTATTTCTTTTGTAATCCCCTTTATTTTCCATCGATTGTTTTACTTCTGTAATCAAAAGGAAATTAAAGTAAATCCTAAATCACTGAAGTGGTTATATCGAACTCATCACAATTTTATAATATTTTATAATTTTGAGGATGATTATGTATTTTGATTGTATACTCTCTTTTGTATATATAGAAGAGTTTCAATCAGTGATCAAAGGCCTGAGGGCCAGTTATGGCTGTATTTCATTATTTGTGAGAGGATGGTTCAATGCTTGCCTCAGTGGTGCTGGTGAAAGCCAGGGTCATATCTGCTTATTCTCTTAGTTCCACACGATGATGAGGGGCAGGGCAGGGGTTTGAACGCATGTCCCTGCACAGATAAGCCACCCTGGCCCCTTGATTATTTATATTTTCATTTTTAGTGACATAATTGAAAAATATTTCTAGTCTCTTTATGTATTATAAAAATGCAAAAAAATAGTAGATTTTCTTAGAAGAAATAAAAAGTTGATAGAAAATTTTAGATCTACTTGATAAGACAGCACAGCTTGTCCTACATTTAGTAAGCAAGAAAATTAATGACTACTTTTATAATTTTTTAATTGAAATAACATTTATTTTTAAGGTCTATAGAAGAAAGTTTTAATTTGTCAGATGAAAACTGTGGCCCAAATCCAGGAATTGTGAGGAAAAAGAAGATTGCTATTGGGGTAATCTTTTCATTATCCAAAGATGAAGATGAAAATAACAAATTTCACGAATTCTTTTTTTCACACTTTCCTCTTTTTGAAAGTCACATGAACAAATTAAAGAGTGCAATAGAACAGGTAATAATAATTATGCTGTGCTTTATTGTTACATTTTATTTCAATCTTATTCTTTTGATCAGCTTTATAAATATTGATTGGTAGGAAAGAGATTGGGGAGGTTTGATTAGGTGTTTTGGATACCATACGGTGCTGAATATCAAATCCAGGGTTTCCAGCATGCATTGCATGTACTCTACACAAAAAGGACCTAAAATTTATCAGGCACTATTCCAATAGCTGAAGATAAGGAACGAGCCCTGCCCTCATAGGTTAGCAAATAAATATTTTAGTAAATGTTTAAGATTCATTTAGATTAATGTTTAAAGTTTTAGTTCTTAACATTTGCTATGAAGAATAATAAAACAGGAAAAGAAATATAGAGAATGTTGGGTGAAAGAATTCTTGGGATTTGCAGCTGGAAATCCTTGAGTACTATATGAAATGCCAGATATTGAACATGGGACTCTCATATGCATATTATGTATTATTTCCATTGAGCTATCTCTGCCTGCTATTTTTGTCTTGTTTTGGATCACATCCAATAGTATTCAGACTGACTCTGTATTCAGAAACTGCCCCCAGCATGTGTCACTCCCATGCAGTGTGATGAAGAACTCTCTTCTCCAACTTGCAGTGCATGTGCTTAGTCCGTTGAACGCTCTTTGAAACTTGGTGTTCCTTATTCATAAAAATGAAGAGCCAGAGAGGTAGTACAAGGGTTAAGGCATTTGTCCTATACCTGGCTTAACCCTCTTCAATTGGTCTTGAGCATCTCTGAGAGTAACTTTTGAGTCCAGAGTTAGAAGTAGCCCTTGAACATCACCAGATATGAACTAAACTACCCTGCCCTACCCCCCCACCCCCCCCCAACGAACGAAAGCTGGAAAACCATTAGAGGGTTTTGAGTGTTATCTAGTTACTTATTAGGTTCACTCTTACTATGATAGAGAATAGATTTCCAAAGGTGTAGATAATTGTTGGACCTTGAGAGATATTTTAACAGGGAGGAGGGCACTTATTTTGCACTCAGTCAACCCAGGTTCAATCTTTGGCATTTCATATGGTCCCCCAAGCTCAGCCATGAATGATCCTTCAGTACAGAGCAAGAAATAAAACCCGAGCACAGCTGGTGGGTCCACAAAACAAAACAAAAGAATATTATGGCCCTAGTTAGACTTGAAATAATTCAGATGAGAGATGGCAGATACTTGAACCAATTAAGTGATAGGACTGGTGAAAATACAGCTATTGGGGGCCTGGGAGATAGCATGGAGGTAAGGCGTTTGCTTTTCATGCAAAAGGTCATCGGTTCGAATCCCGGTGCCCCATATGGTCCCCTGTGCCTGCCAGGGACGATTTCTGAGCATGGAGCCAGGAGTAACCCCTGAGCACCACCGGGTGTGACCCAAAAACCAAAAAAAAAAAAAAAAAAAAAAAAAAAAAAAAAAAAAAAAAAAAGAAAATACAGCTATTGAGTGTAGCTGATGAGTTTAATTAAAATTGAAGAGAAAGAGAACTAATTATTTACGTTTTTGAGCCCCAGCCCAGTGTTCTCCTGGCTCTTTACTCATGAATTATTCCAGCAGGTGCTCAGGGTGCCAAAGTCAAACCCAGGATGGCTGAGTGCAAGGCTACTGCTTTATCTGCTCTAGCCACAAAAGAGAATATATTGAATCAAGTTTTTTTTTTTTTAATCAAGATTTTTTTACTTGAACTCTAAGAAGGGTGGAATTGATAATACTAAAATGGAAAAGATCTAAGATGGATGGCTTTGGTGGAAGAATAAAGTTAAGTTAAGGGTTGCCTTCTGCAGGCCAGAGCAGTGATGCAGTTGGTAAGGTATCTGCCTTGTGCGCGCTAGCCTAGGACAGACCACAGTTTGATTCCCTGCTGTCCCACATGGTCTCCCAAACCAGGAGCAGTTTCTGAGCGCATAGCCAGGAGTAACCCTTGAGTATAAAAAAAGGTTGCCTTTTGGCTTTTGGACCACACTGAAAGTGCACAAAAGATAGCCACTGTAAATATTTGTACTTTTCCAAAAATATGTATTTCTATATTGAGTGATGGTAGTATTATGAAAATATGTGACTTCTTTCACTTAGTCATATTTTCCCCATGATTAACTAAGAGTTAACTATTTTATTGCTTTCAAGGCTATGAAAATGAGCCGAAGATCAGCTGATGCCAGTCAGAGGAGTTTGGCATATAATCGAATAGTTGATGCTCTAAATGAATTCAGGTACATATTTTCATCTTCAACTTTGTATAATGTGGTTATTTTACTTAAAATATTTAAAAAGGAAGAGGCCAAAAAGATGGCATGGAGGTAGGAAGTTTGCCTTACATGCAGAAGGATGATGGTTCGAATCCCGGCATCCCATATGGTCCCCCGAGTCTGCCAGGAGTGATTTCTGAGTATAGAGCCAGGAGTAAACCCAGAACACTGCTAGGTGTGACCCAAAAACCAAAAACCAAAAAAAATTTTTTTAAAGGAATAATTTTATCTTTAGCATACTCTAAATTTTATTGTAAAATTTTGTTCTATATTTAAATGAAAGTATAATTTTGTATACCCTGAGTCATGTTATTAAATATCAAGTACATTTGGAAGCTTATAATAGTGTGATGTGTTTGTATGTGTGTGTGTGTGTGTGTGTGTGTGTGTGTGTGTTGTGCCATTAGATAAGCTGTCTGACCAGTTATGAGCATTGTTCACAGAAATATGCGTTTTTATTTAGGGCCACACCTTGCAATGCTCTAGACTCCTGACTGCATTCAGAAGTCACTCATGGTGGTGTTTAGGGGACCATATAAGATACTGGGGGTGAATTCTGGTTGGCTGTGTGCAAAGCAAGCTCTATATCTGCTAATAGATTCTTTCAACCATGGGCTTTGTCCTTTTTATAGCCTTTTGGGTATAGAATCTGATTGAATGCTATTTAATCAATGAGAATGATAAAAAATTTTCTGAAAGATAATAATAAATGGTATAGATTGTATAAACCTAATGTTATGGATAAGATAAGGCACAACAAATAGTGTTCTGTGTGCTTTTCTGACTAATCAAAGCTTAATAGTTTCTAGAATTACACTTTAATTATGGCAAGGGATTAATGTTGGGATTTACTGAAGAGATTGATATGTGGGTAACTCAAAAAGATTTATACTTTCCTTCATCCTCTTGAACTTTCCTCATTTTGATATAAAAGTACACAGGTCAAGTATCTGTTAGACTTGTGTTTTAATCCTGGCTCTCTCTTTGTACCCCAGGAGTACAAAGTTTGAGTGGTCTGACAAATATATCCGCAGATAAATTTGAATAATAAATCAGTGCTTTGCCTTCTTGTTTCAGCTCTCCCTATGGACATCTGTTTATCACTTCTTAAAACCTTTTCTTAAGTTTTATTATTAAAAATGTGACATCATGCTCAAATGCTGCCTGATACTTATAAGTGCAGAATGCTATAATGTGCTTTTCAGAAAATAATACATTAAGGTAGCTTCATTTAGGGAAGGCATGACTCATAGTGGTTTTAGCTTTAAATTCAGTGTTAATGAGAAAATAGTATATTAAACAAGGTCTCTTTAAAGAAAAACACATAACGCGATTTTTATTTATTTATTTATTTATTTATTTTGATTTTGGCCCACACCTGGTGACACTCGGGTTACTCCTGGCTATGCACTCAGAAATCGCTCCTGGCTTGAGGGACCATATGGGACACTGAGGTATCGAACCGAGGTCCATCCTGGGTCAGCCATGTGCAAGGGAAACGCCCTACGTCTGTGCCATTGCTCCAGCCCCACATAAAGCTAGTTTATATAATAGAATGATGAAAATGTGACCAACGGTTCACATGAACCTAATCCTGTCTTTCCCCTAACAGCAATTATTTATGATATTTATTTATAATATTTATATTATTTATAAATATGAATTATTTACTAATTCATTGTATTTGTATCAATTTTATAGAAAATTATTTTGATGAGAATTTATCATACTTAAAGTTAAGTGATTATTGAAATTAGCAATGTATGTTTTTAATGTATGTTATTGAAATCAAATGACTGATGAATTTGTGATAGTTGAGAAAAAGGAAGGAAATGATTCATTTGTATATGTAAGCCCAGAAACCTCAAAAAAAAAATGGGAAACATATTTAGTTAGTATTGTTGCCTGAAAAATT
Organism: Crocidura indochinensis; assembly: GCA_004027635.1. Taxonomy (NCBI): domain Eukaryota; kingdom Metazoa; phylum Chordata; class Mammalia; order Eulipotyphla; family Soricidae; genus Crocidura; species Crocidura indochinensis. Next base: position 2,966 of record PVKC010005809.1, on the reverse strand, counting down.
TGAACTCTGGTCCCGGAGAGACAGCAAGGAGGTGTAAGGTGTTTGCCTTGCATGCGTAAGGACAATCGAATTCCGACATCCCATGTGGTCCCCTGAGCCTGCCAGGAACAATATCTGAGTGTAGAGCCAGGAGTAACTCCTGAGCACTGCCGGGTGTGACCCAAAACACCAAAAACCAAAAAAAAACCCCAAACCTTTAAAAAAAAATTGAATTCTTGCTGGGGGGCGGGGGTTTGGGCCATACCCAGTGATGTTCAGGGGTTACTCCTGGCTATGACCTTCGAAATTGCAATCGCTCCCGGCTTGGGGACCATATGGGATGGTGGGGGATCAAACCAAGGTCTATCCTGGGTCGGCCACGTGCAAGGTAAATGCTGGCCCAATTCTTTTCATTATTATTTAGACTTTGTGCATATAGAAGCTGACTTAGTCATGTACACAGTCCTTGTTCAATAAAAGAAAATTTTTATTTCCTCATAAAATAGATTTTTAGTCTCTCAGAACAGGCCATGAAAAATAAAGGGTCACACTAACCTAGGACGGACCGAGGTTCGATCCCCTGGTTCCCCATATGGTCCCCCGTGCCTTCCAGGAGCGACTTCTGAGCGCATAGCCAGGAGTAACCCCTGAGCGTCACCGGGTGTGGCCCCCCCCCAAAAAAAAAAAAGAAAAGAAAAAGGGTCAGATGAGTGAAATACATTGGTAAGTTATAATCATTAAGTGCTAGGAAAGTACTTTTCATTTGTTAATGAAGAAGTTTTATTGCATAATTATTTTGCCACTTTCATTTTTGATACACTTAGATCACAGTACACATTCTTAAACATTATAGCACTAAAGCTAATGTCCTCAGTAGACTCCAAAGACGGCCAGTGAAATGGAATATTTAGTAGACATTAATATACTAAATATATTTAATTAAAATAAATGTATTTGTCTATTCATTAATTGGTTTTGTTATTTTTGTTTATTTTTTTAATTTTAATATATTTATTTAAGCACTATGATTACAAACATGTTTGTAGTTGGGTTTTCATAAATAAAAAAAACACTCCTCTTCACCAGTGCAACATTGCCACCACCAGTGCTCTCCAATTCCCTCCTCCCTCACCCCTTGCCTGTATTCAAGACAGGAATTCTATTTCTCTCACTCACTACCATTGTCATGATAGTTGTCAAGTGTAGTTATTTCTCTAACTGAACTCATTACTCTTTGTGGTAAGCTTCATATTGTGGGCCGGTTCTTCCAGCCTTCATCTCTACTGTCTGTATTATTATAATAATGTTTTTTACTTTTCTTAAAACTATTTTATATTTCTTTTTTTTTTTTTTTTGGTTTTTGGGCCACACCCGGTGACGCTCAGGGGTTACTCCTGGCTATTCGCTCAGAAGTCGCTCCTGGCAGGCACGGGGGACCATATGGGGAACCGGGGGATCGAACCGAGGTCCGCCCTAGGTTAGCGCAGGCACCTTACCTTCAGTGCCACCGCCCGGCCCCCATTTTTTTTATATTTCTTAAAACTGAGTGAGACTATTCTATTTCCCTTTGACTTATTTCACTCAGTATAATAGTTTCCATGTTTATCCATGTATAGGAAAAGTTCATGACTTCATATTTTTCTGAGGGCTGCATAGTATTCCATTGTATATATGTACCACAGATTATTAGCCACTCTTTTGTTGTTGGGCATCAGAGTTGTTTCCAGATTCTGGCTATTGTAACTAGTACTGCAGTGAACAGTAGATGTTCAGAGGTATTTTTTGTGTTGTGTTTTTGTGTTTAGGGTATATCCCTAGAAGTGGTATAGCTGGATCATATTGGAGCTCCATTTCCAAACAAGTGGAAGCGGAGATAAACAAATGGGACTATATTAAGCTGAGAAGCTTCTTCACTTAGCACTTCAAAGGAAATAGTGATGAGGATACAAAGGCCACCCACAGAATGGGAGAAGCTATTCACCCAATACCCATCATGTAAGGGGCTAATATCAAAGATATACAAGGTACTGATAGAACTTAAGAAGGAAAAAGAATCTAACTCCATCAAAAAATTGGGAGAAGCAATGAACAGATACTTCCTCAAAGAAGAAATGCAGATGGCCAAAAGGCACATAAAAATGCTCCACATCATTTATCATCAGGGAGATGCAAATTAAAACAATAATAAGGTACCATCTCACAACACAGAGACTGGCACACATCACAAAGAACAAGAACAATCAGTGCTGGAGGGGATGTGGTGAGAAAGGAACTCTCATTCACTGCTGGTGGGAATGCCATCCAGACCAGCCTTTATGAAAAACAATATGGAGTTTCCTCAAAAAACTTTGTTTTTTTGGCCATACTGGTGCCACTCAGAGGTTACTCCTAGCTCTGTGCTTAGAAGTCCTCCTGGCGGGCTCTGGGGACCATACGGGATGCCAGGGATCGAACTGTGTGCCAGACAAATGCCCTACCCACTGTGCTATCTCTCCAGTCTTAATTGTCTTTTATCAGAAAATATGATCATTGTTTAAGTTAATAGGGGCAGGAATGATGTTTTGCATGCAGGAACCATGAGTTCAATCCCTAGTAATGTGTATTTCTCCAAGAACTGCTGGGAACAGCCCTTGAGTACCATGCTGGAGTAATAGGTTTGGAATCTTAGGTTTGGAGCTTCTCACAAAAATGGAAGAAACAGAAGAAGTTCTACCAAAAGATCTAATAAAGGGAAATCTACCCAACATTCCTCTCCCAGTTGCCATTCTTAATTCCCAAGGACATTCTCTTAACTCTTAAAGTTTGCTTCCACTTTATTAAACACTTGATTTGCTTTTATTATGTTTTGTGTATTTAGTATGGACAGTGTAGCAAAACAAAAGAGAGGAGGAGAAAGAACTTTGCCTTTTAAAACTTAACTAAATACTGGTGTGTGTGTGTGTGTGTGTGTGTGTGTGTGTGTGTGTGTGTGTGTGTGTGTGTGTGTG
>PVKC010005808.1:0-32398 GCA_004027635.1 Crocidura indochinensis | reverse complement strand
ATCTAAATGCATAGTTATAATAGATGTACAAGAGCCTCTGGAATATAAAACTAATGATTTCATTCGTCTACTCCTGATATTATTGAAGAGTATTACCTTATGCATAATTAACAGGGTTTTGAGAGGCTGCATATAAAACACTATAGTGCTTCTTGTCAACTCACAGTGGAAACTCGACTGATGGCCAACACAAATAAACAGTCAGTGTACTCTATACCTAATTTGGAAAAATGATAAATACGATACTGTGCTGGTATATCTTTGTTTTCACTCTTTCTCACTCTCCATGAGTAACTATATAGAACAAAATAAAATCTCTCTGAAGGCTATTATAAATTCTGACTCACTTACATTTCACAAGTGACAATGCCTATTGACCTTAAAATCATACAAATTAAATTATTGGCATGATCACATAAATCTCAAATGTAACTACAAAAAACCCTTAAGTGACTAACTCGTTGGCAAGTGTCTCACCACTTATGCCGTTGGGTCAGTAGAATAGGAGGTGGTAGAAACATTATATGCCACATAAATTCTATTAATAATAAATATGGTGGTTTATGGGACCTTCTCAGTAGCCTCACTCTCATTCACAAAAGCAATCTCCCCAAATGAGACTACCATCTACAGCTCCTCTCTTTTTATTCAAAACAATGATTACTTGCAAGTCTTATATGGAGGCTGCAATTAATAGTCAGGAGACAGGTTTACAAAGGGCTAAGTTGTAGCAAACATACAAAAGGGAGTTCATCAAATAGTTTCTGAGTCATCAAGATCTAACCAACAGAAAAAGGGGTTTTCTACAGACTGGGGCTGGATTACTGAATTCTCTGACATAGGTTATAGCACATGCAATATCAACAGAGCCATCTACCTACACAGCATGGGATTAGGTGCTGTTTTCAAACATTTAAATGGAGCTGCTTAAGAAAATCAGATTGATGCTATAGTGGCATATTGTAAGTAACTTTCAAGACCAATCTTTTAAGACAAAAAAATTTCTCAAAAGCTAGAGTAAAGGGCAATTAAAATCAACACACTTAACTTAATTAAACTTATATACTTTTAATCAGAAGGGAGGGACTGAAATCACTAGACAGTCCTGGTATCATTTTAAAATGAAAAAAATATGGACCTGGAGAGATAGCACAGTAGCGTTTGCCTTACAAGCAGGCGATCCAGGACCAAAGGTGGTTGGTTCGAATCCGGGTGTCCCATATGGTCCCCCGTGCCTGCCAGGAGCTATTTCTGAGCAGACAACCAGGAATAACCCCTGAGCACCACCGGGTGTGGCCCAAAAACCAAAAAAAAAAAAAAATAATAATAAATGAAGTAAAATTAGAAAAAAGAAAAATAGAGCATTATTTTTGAATCAACATTTTGGCATGCCATACATTGGCTCTAAGTCAGTTTTTTATCTCAATAGTGATTGCCACTTTTTGCCAAAATTGAAAGAAATATAAAAGTGAAATCCAGCTGATTTCTGAATAAGTAACTGTTAAAAATAGAAAGCAAATTAAGAATTCATTTTTGCTCTATTTAGGGAAGATCAGCACTTAGGTATCATAACCTCCTTTAACTCCAAAATACACATTAGTAGGAGGTTCTTCATATATATATATGGAAAAAACAGCTCTTAGGATGGACTTGGTTGGAGATGAAGGCCTTGGTCCGCCATCCCAGGCCACGTGACTTCAGTCCCCACTAATCATCGGGTCTGGAGGTTCATGAGAGCTGCAGGTAGAAATCTCACTCACAGGCAGGCTTCAGGAAGTAACAGCTTTATTCATACCCTATCCACCACATGTGTGGCCTATATCATAACCAATTAAGCATTCAGCCATTCTTAGCTAGCCCTGCGTCTTAACTTCTTTTAGCCATCTTTCCTCTGACCTCCAAGCTGGCAAAAGGCCAAAGACCTCAATCCTTCTAGACCAAGGCCTTATATCACCTTCCCCAGAGCCCTCCCAGGAACTGGGCGGTGTCTGCAGGTAAAGTTGCAGGTCATATCCGCCCAAGACTCCTCCCATAAATAGGTGGGTCTCAGGTAGATTAACCTAAATCCAGGGTGGGGTTACATATATATATATGTATATATATATATACATATATATGTATATATATATATCTTTTGTAATCATTACCATGCAGAGGATAAAAGATGATTTCTTCAGCTCTTAGACACAGCCTATGAATGAATGCTCTTTGATAGCAGCTATACTGTGAGAAGTATGTAACAGTCAATGGTGCAAGATTCAGAATTGTCATGTCTATAGTAGAAAAGTCATGCTTTTGCTAAATCCTTCCTTCCAACCTTTTTCTTTTCATTTTATGAAGCTACACAAAAGAAATTCCAACCATCAAAAGGTGAGGTATTTTCTGGAGACATGATAACACTGATGGGAGGGAAAAGTCATTCTTGCCAAATGAAACCATGGGAGGGGGGGGGAGTCTGACTCTTACAGTTACCTTCAAGGTAAAATTAATTATTAATTGGCAAAGCCTGGACACAGAATGATTGCTATCAATATTTTAATACTTTCTGTGCTAATTTCATTCTCACCCGTACAGTTTGTCTTTGGAAGAAGGAAGAGAGTTCTGTTTACTTTCAAGAGGCTTTGCTATACTGATCACCTTAAGATTTCCAATATTTCAAAATGCTTTCCATTTTTCTCTTCTTGAATTTCTAAGATTAAGCAAATGGGAGAGCAAAAAAGGATCATCCTTTAATTCACACGAATGGACAGTTCTACCATTTTTGGTTAGCTTATGAAATATTAGATTGCTAATTTCTGGACATTAATTTTTCTTCACACCCGTACACTAACTACAAGTGCTGTCATTTGCATTATGTTCAGAGTGGTATTTTAATATGGTTGTTTTGTGCTGATTTTCAAAAATTGGACTTGGCAAAATTCAGAAATTTTCATCTGTCCATTCACTGAATTCAATCTAATTTACCGAGGCGAAAAGCCTAGCTCAAAGTCATTCATAGATCTATAGCATGGTTTCAAAGAAGGTTTACAGCTGGGTGGAAAGAGTGAGTCACACACAGGGCATGGAAGAGGAATCTTTAACTCCTCAGGGTCCACTATTTGCTATATTTGTAATATGATGATATCTGCACACAAAAAGCTTAGAATTTAAGGTGAAATCCTCTTAAACTACTAGCACCAAAGTTGGGGCATATAATCAGGAGGTTTGGAATTGCTCAGAGTGCTTTGAGTTTTGAGGGTTATTTTAGAGATTCCCAAGGCCCCTATTATTCCATTTCTTAGGTTGCAGTATGTGGTGATAGTAGGGTAGGGGTGGGTTTCTTTAGTCTTATTTATCTTGGCATTTATATCTATGTATATGTTCCACACATATTATTAAATTATTCATTTTTTTCTATTAATTTGTATGTTCTTCATTTGACCTGCCTGAGAAGAACTAAAAGAGTAAGGGGGGGGCATTGTATACATCTCTATAACCACTGGGGCCCACATTTTTAATATTATTCATAATCCATTTAGATAAACACTAATATTCGTCAAGCACTACTGATCTTGTCAATCCTAAACATTTCTTTATATTACCTTTCATAATCCTCAGAGTAATCCTTTAAGTTGAGACCAAAAAGACTCAACAAAGATGACACAGATATCAGGCCCGAGAGGACAGAGGTGGAAGTACTTGCCTTGCCTACATGCAACTGAGCCATTTCAATCCTCAACACCATATATGGTACCCAAAGCACCACCAAGTATGACCCTTGAGCACAAGAACCATGAGTAAGACTTTAGTGCTGCATATAGTCCCAACATACCCCATAAAATAAAATATAATAGTCACAAAGTAGAAAATCAGGCCACCAAGGTTCCAATGTTAGCTGCTAAGTTTCACTATTACTTCAAAAGCCATTGGGAAATGCAAACCACACTTGAATGCATGCCTCATGTGCACCATCAGCCATGAATTCAACCCATTCATGTCAAAACTGAGGGGAAGAGAACTAGGAATCTACAAATATGTGTTAGGGTTACCTTTGAAATTCCAACACCCACTCTTTAAGCTCAGTGCACACTTCACAGGAGAAATTTTCCCATGGACTTGTTCACATTTCCGGCCTCCTTTGAGAAACAATAAAGTAGAAATATCACACTGTAGAATTATGCTGCTGCCAAAATCGAAAACTACATAATTAATGTTACCAAAAAAAAAAAGCAAGTTCCCAATGCTTTGAAATCTAAACTGTATGTCATTTTACCATTTATAGTTTATTAACAAAATTAGATGCAGCCTTTTTTATATTAACTGCTGTACATTTTTCTGATGTTAAATCAATACAGTTTCCATTTTTCATGTAACAGAAATTTAGAAAATTAAATACATCAGACAAATGGTCATAATGCAACCATAAAATGCAATCTGAAAGATTAAAATGATGGCCATTATTTATCACACGTATTTGCATTCCTAAATAGTCAAAGTCCTAATTGCTTGCCTTGGGTTCTCTAAGTATAAGAGTAAAATATGGATGAACAGAATGGCCTTTTCCCTCTTCCAGAAAAAAAATAATTCCTGGGCACAGAGTATGTGGTCAATAAAGACCTGATGGATTGATTCCTGTAATAAGTTTATTTAGTTGCTAGAACATTGGAAACTTAGAACTGTAAGTATGGGGGCAGTGGGAGAATGGGGGAATGGGGGAGAAAGGAGAAGTTACTTATCATGGGTATAGTGTACCTTAGTTAAATTATATGAGGGGGAAAGGAGATAGCTCAGGGGTCAGGGATACGTGATTTACATACTCAAGGACACAAGTTCAATCCCTGGACATTGTGTGGCCTCCCTGACACCGTATGAATAGCCCTGAGTAGCTACACCACTGGGATGAACATTGAACTATCTGGCCAGATCGGCTGAGAATTTTCAGGAGTGGCCCCTTTGCCTCTGAACTCTATTGGGAGGTCTTCTCCTCAAAATTTTGTTTGTTTTCATTTGAGGGTTGGGTTTAAAAGGGAAGAACATTTTAGAAATCAACTGCAAATAGCTTTAAAACACACACGGATCATGGCATAAAAAAGCACATCGGGGAAAATCCCCCTAAGCTTCTCAGACAAGGATGCCTTATACAGGTCCTGCAGTGCTGATGGTGTGTGACAAGAAGTCTCAAGGTTATTGGGGAAGCAGTAATTGTAATTACCACTGGACAGGTGGAATGCTTGGCAGCCAGGATGTTGGACTTGAAGGAGCAACTTCCCAAAGAAGGGAAGACCTCATTTGCCACTCCTCCTACCCAAAGTTGATGCTGTTATCAGAAACTGAACCCCAATTATGTCAGAAGGTCAAGCCTGAACCCTAGCTCCAATGACTGAGGTAAGTCACCCTGAGATGAGCCACTGCTGCCAGCAGACTTTGCATTGTATCTGGGGCCAGACAGAGGGGAAACACATCACTCAGTGTATATACCAAGCCAGAAGTATCCAGGCCACCTCCCAAAGCTGGGTGCTGTGACCACATGCTGAACCACTCCCAAACCCCACTCTCTAGAAAACCAGCATCTGCTCAACAAGCAACACAAATTAAAGAAGAGATTAGGGGCTTGAAGTTGGCAGAGATTTGAGTCAAGGGTGGTCTCAAGGAGAGAGGAGACAGGGAGAGATTTCATGCCCAGGCTATCCCTTTGTAGGACAGTGACCACCATAGACACAGAGACAGACAGACAGACAGACAGACACACACACACACACACACACACACACACACACACACACACACACATACACACGCATGCTTCCATTGACTCTTTTTCCCCAATCATCTGAGCTCTTGAAAAATAAAGCAGAACTCCAAAATTAAAGCCATGAGACCTTCCACTGAGGGGAGAAAAAAAATAAAAAAGAGAAAGTTTTAAAAAAAAAAGGTTAAATATGAAGAAATAAATGAAAAAGAAAAATCTTCAGAAATCAATCTTAATGACACAGAGCTGGGGAGTCTAATATACAGTGAATTTAAAATAACTCTCATGAATACAATCAATGAGATACATCAAATGCACTCTAAAACAAAATGAAACATTAATGAAATAAGAAAGGAAATGCAGGAGCAGATATCTTCACCAGAGATTAAAACTACCTAAAAAAATCTAAGCAGAGATGCTAGATATGAAAAACACATGAGTGAAAGCTTCTATGGAAGTACTAGGGAGATGGCTCAGTACTTAAGTCCAAGTGTCCCAACGAGCACAGCCAGATATAGCCCTGGTGGCCCCTAAGCAGAACTGAGATCTCTCTGGTGATTCCAACTCTACAGGACCCAAGGAGTAACACATTCTTAGGTCCTAGCACCAAACCATTGCCCAGTTAGCCAAATGTTAGAAAGAGTGGGCCTAGGGGCTCCTGAAGAGAGAGAGTGGAAAGACAGAGGAGAGAGAAAGGAGAGAGAGAAGAGAGAGTGAGAGAAACAATGGGCTGAAAACTCTGAGATATTTTCAGAATGAAGATGGATTGAGCCCCCCCACCACCAAAAAACACACCCATCTCACCATCAGAAAACTCAGCAACCTCCTACCGATACATGCCATCTTCCTGTCAGAAAAACAGCTCAGCCTGAGACTTAACCTTATCAAATTGCCAAACCACCAAACTTGTTTCAGATCTATAGATCTCAGACTTTTAGGCTGCAAGCAGCCATGCAACACCTCAGATGTTCATAGTACTGTCAACCCAGTAGTATTACAGGAAATCTGAGGAGAAAGTGACATAGAAATTTACCAAGTTCAGGGGTCCGGGAGATAGCATGGAGGTAAGGCATTTACCTTTCATGCAAAAGGTCATCGGTTCGAATCCCGGTGCCCCATATGGTCCCCCGTGCCTGCCAGGAGCAATTTCTGAGCATGGAGCCAGGAGTAACCCCTGAGCACTGCCGGGTGTGACCCAGAAACCACAAAAAAAAGAAAAAAAGAAAAAAAAAGAAATTTACCAAGTTCAGTGAGCTTAAGAATAACACAGAAGATACACTTAGCACCAACCACAGCCCAGTAAATCCTTTGACACTGACTTTAGTAACACAATGGAGATATAACAATAATTCAAATTGACCCTTATTGATCTCAGTTTTGATGATCCCATTCACCTTTGTGCTGTAACAAGCAATATGAAATCAATTTGTTTGTACCTATAAGGAGAAAAACTAGGGTGATGGGTGGTAAATTGGTGACACTGGGGGAGGAAAGGTCGCAGTGGTGGTGGGATTGGTGGTAGAACCAATTTAATATTTGAAGTTACTGCATTATGAACAACTTGGCAAATCACAGAGTTATAATAAAAAATTTAAAGTGGGGTGGGAAATGTTCATGGAAAGCATAGCAAGCAGGCCCAGCTTCACAGAGAAAAACATCAATATTGAAGATACAATTGACTCAGCTGGAAGAGGAGAAATATGGTTGAGGAAAAATGAATTAAGTTTGTTAGAATAATCAGACTTCATAAGAATAGAAAATCTAGAAGGTGGAGAGGAGAAAACACAGAAACTAATTAAAGAAATAATAAAAGCTCCCAAATCTAAGCAAGGAAATAATCAGAGAAGTTCTGGAAGCAGACAGAGGAGCCAATCTTCTAACAAAGACTCCGTAATCTGGTCATGCTATCATCAGAATTCTTAGCCAAAGCTTTATAGTGTAAGAAAAAGTAAATTGTTTAATGTTTTTCTTTCTTTCAAATGTTTTTGGTGTGCAAATACTTTCTCAGTTGGTAGGGTGCCTTTTTGTCTTAGTAATTTTTTTTCTCTTTGAACAAAGCTTTTTAATTTGATGTCATTCCCATTTATGTATTTTTGGTATTCTTTTCTTTTCTGTGGAGATGAGTTTTTTAACTTGACCCTGGGGCATCTCTGTGGTTGATGTCACAAGAGTGTGTTCCCTGTTTCCAGGACTTTCATCATCTCAGGTCTTTAATTCATCTTGAGTAGACTTTTGTGTATGATGTTAACTAATGGTCTGGTTTCTCTCCCCCCCACCCCACTCCTTTCACCTTTCTTCTTATCTTTTTTTTCCTTTCGTTTTTTCTCTTTCTAAGACTCCCAATATTATTTATTAAAAAGACTTTCCTTTCTCCATGTATGGTTTTATCTATTTTGCTATAAACTACTATAAACTGTCCAATAGTTACTGTGCCTTTGCAGGAGGAAAAAGAAAAAAAAAGGACAAAATAATCATTTTATCCACTTATTGATTGATTGATTTTTTTGACTTCTTTATTTTGGTGTAGATGTTGAAGTTGATGTCTCCAATATTATTTTATTTTTATTTTATCTTCTCTTTCTCTTTCTTTTTGCACTCCGGCATGGTTTGATTTGAGGACCAAGATTATTGTGTGTTGCTTGTTTTTATTGCTGTAGTGCTCACTGGATATTTAATTTGATATTTCTTTCTGTATTGTTGTGGTGTTTCAATTACCTTTTTCATGTCCTCTCTCAAACTGAGGTTGAAAGCCTCTAGAAGGACTCTGCCCATTTTCAGCTTATTTTATTTTTATTTATTTATTTATTTATTTATTTTACCCCATTCTATTGCTTTTCTTTACTTCAAACAAAACCACATAACTCGAATTATCTAGCTCCGCCTCTCAAATAGAGGGGGAAACAAGGGAGGGTACCAGGAACAAACAGATATATGATCACTAATAGTAAGCTAGACAAAGAGGAGACCACCTACTCTAACAGCCTGGGGGGTGGTAGTGGGGGATATGGGCTGCAGGAAGGAATGGGGATGAGGGGAGGACAAATTTGGTGATGGATATTCCCTGATTCAATGTTAATATGTACCTAAAATACTACTGTGAATGATATGTAAGCCAATATGATCAAAATTTAAAAAATGAGAAAAAAATATCGTTGGAATTTTCATAGGGATCATTTCCAGTCTGTGAACTGCTTTAGGTAGTGTGCTATTTTAACCATGTTTATTCTCCCATGAACCCAGTATAACTATATTTTTAGTGTCTTCTTTTTCTTTTAACAATGCCTTATCATTTAATGTCTCTCACCTCTATTAAATTTACGCCTAGAAATTTCATCCCTTTGGAGAATATTGTAAATGGGATTGTTTTCATCTTTTCTCTTTCCTTTAATTCATTGTATACAAATAGAACTGCAGAAGAATCTTTGTTTTTTTATTTTTTGTATCCTGCTAACTTAATGTATTCATTTATTATTTCTAGTCATTTGTGGGTGATATCTTTAGGGTTTTCTATATATTATCAGGCAAACTACTTCTTCTACAATTTGGATTCCATTTGTGTATTTTTATAGCCCAATTTTCTGGCTAGGACTTCCAAAACTATGTTGAATAGTAGTGGTGAGAATGGACATCCTGTTCTAAATCTTAGGGGAAGCTTTCAATATTTCAAATTGAGTGTGATGTTAGTGTTTGTTTGTTGTAGGGCATTTATTATGTTCAGATATATTCCTTCTACTCTCAATTTATTGAACTTAAAAATTATAAATGGGTATTGGATCTTGTCAAATGCTTTTTCAGCATCTATAAATATGGTCCCATGTTTTTTCTTTCTTCTCATTGATATAGTGTATTATATTGATTGATTTGCATATGTTCAAGCATTCTTGCATCCCTGAAATAAACTCCATTTAGTAATGATGAATACTTCTCTTAATGTATTGTTTGATTAGATTTGCCAAGAATTTTTTGAGAATTTTTGCACCTATGTGCATTAGAAATATTAGTCTATAATTTTTATTTTTATTTTTATTTTTTGGTTACTGTATCACATTTGGTGCTATTATGGCCTACTCCCATTTTCAGTGCTCAGGGATTGTTCCCCGGTGGTGCTCTGAGGAACATGTGATATTGAGGATAAATCTCAGGATTCCCACATATAAAGGATATGTTCCATCCTTTAAGCCATCTCCATGGACTTATATTTTAATTTCACATTCTATTCTTTTCTGTTTTGGAACTCTAGGTAATATTGACCTCTGAAGATGTGAGCATAATGTTGGAAATATTTCACCTTCTTTCTTTGTAATAGTTTGTGAAAGGAAAGCCTTATATTTTCTTATTTGGTAAACTTCATTATTGAAATTATCTGGTTCTGGGAGTTTATTTTTAGGGAGTCTTTTCATTACTGTTTCAATTGCAATTGGTCTGTCAAACTATTTCTTTTGGGGTAGTCTTGGAAAGTTGTAAAATTTTTTTAAATGTGATCATTTCTAGATTTCTTGGTTTGCAGATCTTCATAGAGCTCTCTAACAACTCTGCATTTCATGTTATAATTTCTAATTTCATCTCTTTCTTTACTAATTATTTTCTTTATTAGCATTTTATCACTTTTATATTAAGTCACATTAGGGATTTATTTATTTTATTTGTTCTTTCAAAGAATTAATTCTTTTTTTTCATAATCTTAAATATTGATTGTCTCTTTACTTCAGCTTTTTATGCTCTGATATTTCCTGCTGACTTATTTTTCCAAGCCCCTTCAGATAACAGAAGAGAAGGTTCTAGCCTTGTGCATGTCAACCTGGGTTTGATCCTGACATCACATATGGTCCTCCAAGAACCAGTAGGATTGACCCCTAACACAGAAGCAGGAGTCAGCCTTGAGCATATCTGGTGGGACTCAAACATTTACTTCCTCCCAAACACTGGAAACAAGATGTGCCAGTAAGAAATGTACTGAAACTTTGACAAAGAAGAAATACAAATGGCCAAAAGACACATGGGAGATGCAAATCAAAACAACTATGAGGTACCACCTCACACCACAGAGAATGGCACACATCACAAAGAATGAGAACAAACAGTGTTGGCAGGGGATGTGGAGAGAAAGGAACTCTTATCCACTGCTGGTGGGAATGCCTTGTAGTTCAACCTTTATGGAAAGCGATATGGAGATTCCTCCAGAAACTGGAAATTGAGCTCCCATACGATCCAACTATACCACTCCTAGGAATATACCCTAGGAACACAAAAATACAATACAAAAACCCCTTCCTTACACCTATATTCATTGCAGCACTATTTACCATAGCAAGACTCTGGAAACAACCAAAATGCCCTTCAACAGACGAATGGCTAAAGAAACTGTGGTACATATACACAATGGAATATTATGCAGCCGTCAGGAGAGATGAAGTCATGAAATTTTCCTACACATGGATGTGCATGGAATCTATCATGCTGTGTGAAATAAGTCAGACAGAAAGAGAAAAACACAGAATGGTCTCAATCATCTATGGGTTTTAAGAAAAATGAAAGACATTCTTGCAATAATAATAATTTTCAAGGGCCCGGGAGATAGCATGGAGGTAAGGCATTTGCCTTTCATGCAAAAGGTCATCGGTTCGAATCCCGGTGCCCCATATGGTCCCCCGTGCCCGCCAGGAGCAATTTCTGAGCATGGAGCCAGGAATAACCCCTGAGCACTGCCAGGTGTGACCCCAAAAAACAAAACAAAACAAAAATAATAATAATAATAATTTTCAGACACAAAAGAAAAAAGAGCTGGAAGCTCCAGCTCACCTCAGGAAGCTCAGCACAAAGAGTGATGAGTTTAGTTAGAGAAATAACTACATTTTGAACTGTCCTAAAAATGAGAACCTATGAGGGAAAATGGAGAGCCTGTCTAAAGTACAGCCGGGGGTGTGGCGGGGGAGGAGGGAGATTTGGGCCATTGGTGATGGGAACGTTGCACTGGTGATGGGTGGTGTTCTTTACATGACTGAAACATGATCATGTATGTAATCAAGGTGTTTAAATAAAATATATTAATTAAAAAAAAAGATGTGCCAGCAAGGACACAGAGAAAAATGTACTTGAGTAGACTATCAGTGGGAATGTAAATTAGGGTTGCCAGGATGGAAAAATGATACAGACATTTCTTAAAAACTGAAAACAGAAGTAGAAATAAAAATTATGAATACGTTTGGCCCAGTAATCCCACTTTTAGGACTGTGAACTATGAAAATAGTAGTTTGAAGGGATAAATGCACCCTTATCATTGGACACTTGCCCTGCATGCAGCCAACCCAGATTCAATCTCCAGCATCCCATATAGTCTCTGGGCACTGCCAGAAGTGATTCCTGAGTGAAGAGTCAGGAATGACCCCTAAGCACTGCTGGGTGTGGACCAAAAAACAAAACAAAAAAAATTGTACCCCAATGTTCACACAGAATAATTCACAATAGAACTTGGGAGGTAAGTGCAGTAAAGTTTATTCATATAGAGCTATGTGAAACTGCTCCCATTGCCCTAAATTAAAATGCTGCTTCAAATTTAAAAACCAAAAATGAATAACTAATTATTTCACAGATAAGGAAATTGACTCCAAAAATATTAAATAAAATATGTCTAACTCAAATGAAAAAGATAGCTTTAGCAATGTAGAGCATAACAGTTAGTTCTAAAATATTGCCTATAGAATTATGCATTAGTCTACATATCTTTAGAGTTATTCTATATGCAGGCATGGTACTAGAGGCCTGAATGATTAGACCTGGAAACAGGTTACAATAGAGGTAGAAACTGTAGCATTACACAAGGAGAGTTCCAACTTGGTAGGTCAAATCTGCAAACTATTGGGTCACTGCATTGGAGCTTCCTATCTTCATTTCTGCACTTTCAAAGACTGCCCTCAGGATAGCTTTCTCTCACCTCCATTTGAATAGATCTTAATAGGGAGCTTACTCCACAGTATCTTCCTCTTTTACCCAGAATTTAAAGTCTATTTCCAAGGGGTTCAATTATTGTCCAAGAGATGATTTATGTGGAGGTAAGGATGATGATGGCACTGGTTCCCTTTATTTCCCCTTTTCTCTTTCCTTCCCTCTTTTCTTTCTTTTCTTCCTTCTTTCTTTCCTTCCCATTTTGGGGATTTGGTTTTATGCTTTTTTTTTGCCACACAAGGCTGTACTCAGGGTTTTCTCCCTGTGTTGCACTCAGGGATCACTCCTGATAGGTTCATAGAACTATTTGAAGTCCCAGGGATAGAATACAGGTTAGTCACATGCAAGACAAGCACTCTTTCTGCTGAACTATCACATTGGTCCCTTTCCATGGCTGTTTTATGGCCTAAGAAATGGCTCGCAGTTTATAAAATTCAGGGGAAAGTAGCAATGTTTATTAAAGGGCCCTTTGAGGAAGAGTTTTCAGGGCCCTAAAGGACTCTATAAGTTTGTGCTCCAGGCTGTGTATGGTTGAGCTTAAATAGCATCAAGTTTTATGAAGCTCTTAATTCTCAGTGAAACAACCATTCAAAAGTCTGGGGCTTGAGAGACCTCCCAACTGAACATTGAGAATGGGTGGGCCAACACCATATGACAAAACCAGCTCAGAAATACATTTCCCCTCATCTGAAAATCGCCGAAGTCTTCAACTGATGTATTTTGGTCCTAATATCCTGTCTTTCAAACTTCCTAAAAGTCTTTTCAGTGTAATCCCAGAATCTTTGAATTCCAATGATGCTGAAGTCCAAATGAGACATTTATTTAATGCTCTAAATTGAAAGCTTATACTATGACAAGCCTGGGTCCTCCTCTGCCTGTTGAAACATGAACAGAAGATTATGAAATCCTACCCAGGTGACAGATATTGAATCTTTTGATCACTTAGGTTTCACAAAATGATGAGTGGCTAGCTAAGAAGTACTGGCCACATAACAGGTTTCAGATGCGTCAACCAAAAACCAAAAATTCTTTGCACTCTTTTTGCCAATATTCATGACTAATATACCAAAATTTTTATTTTTCCTATAATAAACCAAGTTGGAACAAGGTTGCATACTGAACATTGGATGAGCTAACAGCACTAGCTTTTGTTAGATTCATCCCTTTTCTCTTAAAAATAAGTTCCAGAAAAACACTTCACAAAGACAGCTTTCCTCCTACCTACAAATATTTGTGGATCCAGAAAAACTCACGCATTGTTAATAAATTAAACAAAAATGCTTTTAATAGCCAACCACAATGAAACATTTCATCCAGATCACATTATTTGCCATTTTCAAGCTTTTAATTTTCTCAAAATTTCTGAGTACTCCCCCATGTGTGCCAAAGTGACAGGAGAAAAATTATTCCCAAGCTACTTTTAGCCAAATAAATACTTGGAAAATTTGCTCAGCAGTTAAGAAAGCATATCATTATGATCTTTTCAAAGACATCTTGTAAACATCCAATATTGAGAAACATCCACTTTTCTCTTAGAAAAGACTGGAATTTTACATTCAACATCAGGAAAACATGACCACTGAAAGGAGTCACTTCTGTTTTCACCTGAACTTCCTGGGGCTCATAATCATCTGACTGTTCCTTCAATTTTCTGTAGATCCTACTGAATTAGAAGGCATAGAACTGTACACTTGCATTATGCCATGGTCCCTACAGGGCCCAATATTAATATTTGTTCTATGAATGAATGATTTTTTGGAGGAAATGAAGAAAATTTTTAAAATGTAAGGGAATTATGGATTTAATCTCTATGAACTTTAGGGTCTATTTCTTTTCTAATGACACCAAATCCTTTTGGGGCAACAGTAAAAGGGTGGGGTTTGATGTCTGATTGACAGGCAAGGATTTAGTGGTGACCAATGGCAAGCTTAAATCAATTGACCTTCTTAGCAGGCAAAAAAGATTAGTTTGCAACTAAACCTAAGGTCTAGATGTAGAGAAAAGTAATGTATTGCTTGGTAAATTTTAATATTCTACACATCACCCTGATTGTTTGACTGCTGTATAATGAAGTATACCTTCATCAAACATTGTAGTTATTATCACAGTGTCTTATTTATGAGTAATTTAGAGTCAAGAATTGACAAAATAAAAACTTAAGGATGCCAGAGAGATAGCACAGTGGTAGGGCATTTGCCTCGCATGTGGCTGATCCAGGACAGATCTGGGTTCAATTCCCAGCATCCCATATGGACCCCTGAGCCTGCCAGGAATGATTTCTGAGCCCAGAAACAGGAGTAACCCTGGAACACAGCCAGGTGTGGCCCAAAAACAAACAAACAAAAAGAATTGACTCTATGCTTAACTAGGGAAAGGTTTAGAACTCTTTTAATCTTAGGAGGAAAAGGAAGAATGATAAAAGGAAGATGAAAGAGAGACAATAGTATGAGAAGGGAGAGGTAGAAAGTATAAGAGAAAGTAGAGTCAGAGTAAGGCACAGAGGTTAAGATGCTTGCCTACCAAGTGGCCAAATCCAATTCAATATCCAGTACTGCATATGGTCCCAAGGCAACCATAAGGATTCCTGAACACAGAGCCAAGAATAAGTACTAAGTGTTGCACCCCCGCCATTATCTGGCCTAGGCCTGGTTTATTTCACAGCAAAGAACTACTTTGTTTGCCATTTCAGGCTCTGTTCCCAGCACATACTTTACAGAAAGTCAGTAGACAGCTCAGTAACAGAAACTGGGCTGTCAGTTTCTGAAGCAGATGTGCTAGCTAGTCGACAATTAAACCACAGAAAAACATATTTGTTAATTCAAAGCCCCTTCCCCCTCTTGCTCACTTTCTCCTTTTGCCCTATATAAGCTGTGAGCCTGCTCAATAAAGTTGGAACTGCTCTGACAGAATGCTTGCCATGTCTGAGTAGTTGTTGGCACTGTGGCAAGACTTCTCCCCTCCCCTGAACGCTTCACTGAACTCTCACCTGTGAAGGTAAGTTTGCTGAGGAGGCTTCAGGCCCCTGAGGTTGAGCAGAGACTACTGACGGCCCACTCAGTCTACTACCATGATGCCAGGAAGACCCTGGCAACTAAGCACCACCAGGTGTAGCCCTAAAGCATTCCCCTACAAAAGAGGTAAAAATCCTTTTTTAGCGGCTAAGGATTCACTGGCTTATAATTCAACTTAATGCAGTGTCCTCTACTATTTGCATAATATGAAGCTAATCTTCCTTTATTAAAATGATATAAATTTGGGGGTGGAGAGATAGCATGGAAGTAAGGCATTTGCCTTGCATGTAGAAAGACTGTGGTTCAAATCCTGGCATCCCATATGGTCCCCAGGGCCTACCAGGAGTGATTTCTGAGCATACAGTCAGAAGAACCCCTGAGTGCTGCAGGGTGTGACCCAAAAACCAAAAAAAAAAAGAAAAAAGAAAAAGAAAGAAATTTCAGTGAGAAGTCAGATCATGAACTCAAGATATAAAGTAAAAGGAAAAGTTTCAAAACAAAGAATTTGAACTGGGCTTATTAGGAGAAGATTAATTAAAATCTAACTGTGGACAATCAAGAACTAAATGGGGAAAGGAGATGACAATGACAGAGATGATGGTGGGGACCATGGAGGAGACCCATTTATTAGAGAAGGTCAGCTTATTTGATCTCGACAGCTATCCTATCAAATAGATTATATTATTTGTATTTCTGTTAATGGGAAAGGAGCAGATAATCAAGTTAAACATGCAAACAACATGCATTTTTAACCAATAAGAGGCAAAGTTAACCTCTCCAGAAATCTGGTTCCAATGCACTCACCTACATTTTTAACTTCTTGAAGTTATCCTAATAAATGGCAAAGATCATGGTTTAATACATGGTTTAATAGATGGAAATGTTTTCTTTTGTTATAAAAAAAAAAACCTGGAAGTCTCAAATTAGTTAGTGTCACAGGGTCAAAATTCAAGTCATTGGTAATGTTATTCTCCCTCTAGAGTCTCTCAGGGGGTAAACAGTATCCTTGTACTACAGTGATCACTCCCCCACGTCACTTTTTTTTTTTTTTGGTTTTTGGGCCACACCCAGTGATGCTCAGGGGTTACTCCTGGCTATTCGCTCAGAAGTTACTCCTGGCAGGCACGGGGGACCATATGGGGAACCGGGGGATAGAGCCGCGGTCCATCCTAGGTTAGTGCAGGCAAGGCAGGCACCTTACCTCCAGCGCCACCGCCCGGCTCCCCCACGTCACTTTTACCTTTGAGGTCATCATCTTCAAATGTTCCTTTTATCCAGATTCATATGGCCTTATTGCATGTGTGTGTGTGTGTGCATGTGAAAATTCTCCTCATTTCCTACTTATCTTTCATCAAGATTCCTATGGTTTCATTTAGAGTCTACCCAGATAGTCTAGGATAATCTTTCTATATCAAAACTTTAATATAATCACATCTAGAAACATTCTTCTTCCAAATTAACAGTTACAAGTTCCAACTATGAGGAGGTGCTTTTGCTTTTGGGAAGGGGGTGCTGAACTATTTTTCGGCTTCCCACATTCATTCTACTCTGCTATAATAGCAACAGCTTGGGTCACTGATCTCTTTAAAAATGCATGTTGAGATTGCAAGTACCTACACTGAAAGCCTCTTCTTTGGCAGCCAAAAAGGCAAAGATAATGCTGCAGATCATTTACATACTTTTAAAAATTGCATCAGCATTCCAAAGACTACTGACATTAATGCTCCTCTCCAGATCACTGATTTGTCCTTCAAACCCTCAAATGCACACGAAGGAGAAGGTCTTAGTAATATATTCACTTGGCACCATACCCGGCCACTGAAAGTTCACTCATAACTGTCAGGGTAAGATGCTTCACTGGCTAGAGCAGTCTATGGTCCAGCTAATCCCCTCAAGAGCTTTGGGGATCACAGTACAGCACAGGAGTGAGTGTTGACCTGCCTGCCCCACACATACCTTCCTACAACATTTTTACCTCCTCAACCTATGCACACTAACTTCTGCTACTGCTTTTCTCATTACTCCCGGCCCATGTGACATACAGATTCTCATCAGCTCAAGTCGATAATCTGTCAAGGCCTTACAGTTACTTCATGCCACAAGCATATGGGAAGATGTTCAACACCACTAATCATTAGGGTAAATGCAAATCTAAACCACATGCGGTATCTCTTCACACTCAGAGGAAAAAGGGTTGTAAAAAAAAAGAGGAAGAAAACAGATAAGTGTTGTCAAGGATGTGGAGAAATGAGAACCCTAATGGATGCACTGTTCGTAGGTATAAGATGGGGAAAATGCGATGAGAAATGCTATGGAGGGTGCCCACACAATTAAGAGAAGAAAGAAAAAATGCATTATCTAGCAATTCCACTGCTGGTTCTATATCCAAAAAGATTGAAATCCAGAATTAAAAGGCATTTCCCTACCAAGTTCATAAAGGCAATATTCACAACAGTCATTGGAGGGAAGCATCCCAGTTCAATCTTGATCCCCAGCACTGAGGATGGTCCCTTGAGTACCACAAGGAGTGAGCCCTGTGGCCCAAACTCCATCTAAAAGAGGAGGGACAACCCAAGAATCTATCAACAAACTACACACACATATACACACACATATTCATAGACAGCAATATTTTTATTAATATTTTTTATTTTGATCATAGTGGCTTACATATCTTTCACATTAGTATTTTAGGTACATATTAACATTGAATCAGGGGAATATCCACCACCAGGTTTGCCCTCCCACCTTCCCCATTCCATTTCTGCATCCCATATCCTCCACCATCACCCCCAGGCTGCTAGAGTAGGTGGTCCCCTCTTTGACTATCTTACTATCGGTGATCATACATCTGTTTGGTCCTGGTGCCCTCTCTTGTTTCTCCCTCTATTTGAGAGGCTAAGCTAGATAAATTGAGTTATGTGGTTTTGTTTGAGGGAAAGAAAAGCCATAGAGTGGGGTAAAGATTAAGCAAAAAAAAAGAAAAAAAAAGAATAATAAATAAAGATATTCTGGGAATGGGTGGAGTCCTTCTAGTGGTTATCAGCCTCAGTTTGAGAAAGGACATGAAAAATATAATTGAAACACCATAACAATACAAAAATAAGTGTCAAATTAGATATCCAGTGAGCCCTACAGCAATAAAGAGAAGCACCATGCAATAGTCTCAGTTCTGAATTCAAATCATGCTGGAGTGCAAAAAAAAAAAAGAGAGAGAAAGATAAGTAAAATAATATGAAATACAAAAGGAGGGATCAACTTCAATATCTACACCAAAATAAGGACGCCAAAAAAATCAATCAATAAATATACATATATATATATAATTTTTTCTTTTTTTCCCCTGCATAGGCACAATAACTCATGGGGATATTATAGAGGGAATTCCCTTAACCTAGAAGATACAGGGTTTCTCCATCCCTGAAGTATATTGTCATGGGATTAACTATAGACTCCTTGCATGATCATTTACTCTACCCTCGGTGCTTTTGTGGTGTATGGAAGCCTTCTGCTTCGTCATGGATGGTAAAATCAGACCTCTGTATCTAGAGATCTTGGTGACTGTGCAGCTCAAAGAATGGAGCTTATGATGAAGGCTTTTTTAGTGGTTTTTTTCAGTTCTGCTTCTTCAGTGTTGTTTTAATTCATCTTCTGTAGTTGGTATTCTTGGTCATTATGTTGCTCCTAAGGTGGAGCATGGGGCAGAGTCTTTCTTTATGTTTCTGGAAGATCTGTTCATAGACAGCAATATTATTCAATCTTTAAAAAGGGCAGAAAATTCAGAGAGATGAATGGATCTTGAAGATATCATTGCTAAATGAAAAAAAATCACCCAAAACATAAAAGACAAATAATAAGCATGTTTAACTATCAAAGTTTCTTGAGCAGAAACTTTAATTTACAGAAAATATTATCATGGGACATAGGAGCTGGGGACAGAAGGTTATTTATAGCTAATGAGTACAGAGTTCCTGTTTTATTAAATAAAATAATTCCAGAATTGGGTTGTGCAACTTAATACCACTGCCATACTCAAGAGGAGTTTACTTTATTTGTAATTAAAAAATAAAACTGGGGGGGTGCTGAAGATTTAATTCAGAGATTAATGCACAAAAAGTATGTACTCACTTAGCTATATTTCCATCAGCCCTACAAATTTTAATATTTTTAAATACCATTTTAAGGACAGTAGTAGGGCATTTGCCTTACATGCAGCTAATCCAGAAAGGACCTCAGTTCAATCCCCTGGCATCCCATATGGTCCCCCAAGCCAGGAGCAATTTCTAAAACGCATAACCAGGAGTAACCTCTGAGCATCACCGGGTGTGGCCCAAAACAAAACAAAACAAAAAATACCCTTTTTTTAGAACTGGAAAAATAGTACAGCAAGTCAAGTAGGGCACTTATCTTATGCATAGCTGATGTAGGTTCAGTCCCAAGTACCACATATGGTGTCCCAAGGCCCACCAGGAATGATCCCTGAGCAGAACCAAGAGGTGTGATCCAAAACAAGAATAAAAATCAAAAAACCTTTTTCATACAAAAAAGCTCTCTGTTCCAGAGCAGAGGGTATTCCCCCTATCCCTATCTGCATAGCCCCATTGTGATGGAAAATTTCTAGACCATAAATGAATGTCCTCTGGCCTAGATTTTCTTCCTTTTCTCTACAGTAAAAATATAGATAACAATTTAAAAATCACATTCATTTTCTCCTTTGTAATTTCCAAAGCATGTCTGTGGAATTATTTGCACAGAAAATTGAGCAATTACAAAAGTGATCGTGTTGAATTGAAACAAAATTTTATAATGCCTAAAAGCAACAGGAAACCAAACCACACTATAACACTTGGCCAGAAAGAGAAAACACTGAAGGAATGCTGAAAGAGAATGAAAACAGACATAGAACTTGGAAAGAATTTCCTTTCCTTGTTCACCTATAATGAAGGAACGTTGGGCCTAATATTTGCTGTCCGGTAGTAGTAGGTGATCAGTTTGTGTTTCCCAAAAATGCAGCATTTTATAAATCTACCTACTTCCAGGCTGCATTCATTCATACTGCAGTCTTGGGGAGCATTTATAAAAACCCATAGGCTGGCTCTGGTCCTCCAAGAGATCCTCATCTAGCAAGTCTGAGGGGGAAGATGGAGCATTGCACCCCACCAAGAGAACAGTGTTGTGCCTGTATTTATGCGAGGAAGTGGTAAGTGTTTTGGCCACAGCTGGTAGTGTTTAGGCTATCCCCCAGTTTAATGCTCTCTGAAGCTGTTCTCTGAGGTTGTCAGCAGTCTATATGGTGCAGGAACTGAACTAAACAAGCACCTTAACCCTGGACTACCTCTCTGACCCTGCATCAAGGATATCAAAGTGACATTTTGAAATTTCGGTGCCCAGTTTAGTGCCCATTCCATGAACTTGTCACAGAGCCAAAGAGGACCTTGTGTCTCCCACTTAGCAAGTCCATGTTTTTTTGGAAGAGTTGGGAAATAAGAAATACAATCTACTTGACAGGATTCAAGTAATACAGTTATGCTTTATAAATCTACGGTAAAGTTCTCCCAGGGGAAAGAGCTTTCTGTATTTATTTAGTTGATTGTTTTATTTATTGGTTCATTCACTCCTAGCAGTGCAAGAACTTGAACCCAGACCTTACACATGCAAGGCAAAAGCTCCACTGCTGAGCTATATCCCTGTCTTGCCCTTCTCTTTATAAAGGGTCCAAGAAACTAGATTTCCTTACTGCAGGTGGGATGAGTTTAAAAAAGATTGAAGACCTCTGCCACCTTGCCAGCAGAGTTACTCAGCTTCACAACTAATCTCCAAAAGACCATGATGCTGCTAAATCTTCTATCTTCCGGGTAGACTGGTTGAAGTTGACAACTCTGGGGCCTTCTCCAAATGGGCAGCAATAATCCCCCTTTCTGCCTGAAGGTACAGCAGCCTGAAGTCACAGTTGGTGCTCTGTCATAGAAATAGCCCAGCTCTACCATTGAGTCTTAAACTGCAATGCCACCTAAATGTTCTGGCTCTTTTGTTCCTGACCTACATGGCTATAGTCAGAGCCTTGATGGTTGTCCAAAATTTTATAGTATGTCAGTCCAGTAAGATCACTGCAAATCTGATGGGAAAATTGCATAGGTGACCACCAAACATTGTAAGCCTAAACGTTAACACAGAAGGATCAACTAGAACTGAATCATCAGTCTCTTCAACATCTTTAGTAACACCACTGTGAGATAAAACAATTTTTGACCATTTCATTGCCTTTGTGTTGTAACAAACAATATGAAATCAATCGGTTTGCACCTGCAAGGGGCAAGCTGGGATGGTGGGTGAGAAACTGGGGATATTAGTGGGAGGCAGAACATCCAGGTGGTAGGATTAGAAAATTTAATGCCTGAAACAACTGTATTATGAACTTGGTAAATAACTGTGTTATAATATTTCTTTTTAATTTTCAAAAATTTTTTAAAAAATGGGTTATAGACCTACACAGCAGCCTCGCTAGGAAGGCTATAAATCCAGATTCCCTGCTACTCAGGAATTAATCACTAGTCTACTCTGATGCCTTCCAAGTCAGAGACCACACATTTAACAAAATGTTCTTAAAATGATCATTGTGCTAAAATTGAAGCTGGTTATGAGAGAAGTCAAACATAACTCATATTACATTTTTAATTGGAACAAAACCACCTTTGAGGCTGAACAATAGAGTTATGTAAATTTAAAAAATTTGTAAAGTACCCAAAATTGGTACATAAATTTTTACAGACTGTCTATACTACTAGGTTGCCATAATCTATTGAGGTCTACATAACTGTGTGTGTGTTTGTGTGCAAACACAGCTATGATTAAGAGACCAGCACTATATACATGGATGAAATTCCACTTCACAGCATGTAGAGAGTCAAGACTCTGAGTAGTTCATGATTATTTTGGACCACTGAGATGTGTGAACCCTCTACTCACCACTTTCCTATGACTTATTAAAATAAATACAAGTATATATACAGGTCAGCATAAAGTTGAAATTTTAAAAGTATGGCTTTTATTAAAAAGCCAAGGCCAAAGCTCTTATTAAAGATAGTCATAGTGGGGCCGGAGAGATAGCATGGAGGTAAGGCGTTTGCTAAGGTCATCGGTTCGAATCCCGGCGTCCCATATGGTCCCCCGTGCCTGCCAGGAGCAATTTCTGAGCATGGAGCCAGGAATAACCCCTGAGCACTGCCAGGTGTGACCCATAAACCAAAAAAAAAAAAGATAGCCATAGTGAGTCTTAAGTGAAATATTTGATTTTTAGGAAATAGCTTCCCCCATCTCTAAATTAAATCTGAAATTTATCTCCCAGAATACCTCTCATATAGTCAAAAACAGGCTCACTGTTGCTAAGATTAGAATGTACCATGAAGTTCTCTTGTATATAATGACACTTCTCACATCTGGATGTCTATAAATGGGTGGGTATTGATTTTAGTTTCTAATCTCAGTATCAAATGAGATCCTATTGAATCTTCATTAGGGAAAGCAACATTATTTTTATGTGGTTTTTTTTCTGCACAGAACTTTAAGAGACATCCAACAATCCAGTCATTCCTGCTCAGGAAATAAAATCACAATGACAAAATTTCACTCAATACTTCTAGGAGGCCTAAGGTATCAAGAGACCAGATGCTAAGGGTAAAGATTTGGATAACAAATTTGATGTATGGGAATGAGAACACCTAAGATCGTTGTTAAAAGCAGCTGCCATACACATAAAGTAATACAAAGATTTTTTTTCCACTTCTTCTTTCATTTTAAACATGAAGGTAACTTTACCAAAGGTATTTCAAAACATAATTTTTATTTTTCAGGGTCAAAAAATTTTAGAACATGGAAAGGGAATCAATAAAATCAAAGGCAAAACATTAAGAACAATGGAGAGAAAAAGAGAGAGAGAGAGAGAGAGAGACCAGAACCCCATGTTTGTGAAGATGGTTCACAAATCCATGGAGAAAAGATGATGGCCATTTCATACTTGTGTCTATGATTTATTATTCATATGCTGAAATAAGTTTGATCCCTGCCTTACACCATAGACCCCCAAAACAATCCCAACTAGATTAAGGACTTTACCAGAAAAAAACACAACTATAAAAACTTGAGAATTCTTCAAGAATATTTCTAATGCCAACATATCATATCACATAGTGATAAAATTCTTTTCTTTTTTTTTTTTTTGTTGTTGTTGTTGTTGTTGGGTCACACCCGGCAGTGTTCAGGGGTTACTCCTGGCTCTATGCTCAAAAATCATTCTTGGCAGGCTTGGGGGACCATATGGGATGCTGGAATTCAAATTACCACCCTTCTGCATGCAAGGCAAATGCCTTACCTCCATGCTATCTCTCTGGCCCAAGTGATAAAATTCTTGAGTTTTTTCTTTTATGGACATACCCAGCAGTGTTCAGGGATTACTCTTAGCTTTGCACTGAGGGATCACTCCTTACTGTGCTAGGGACCAAAAGGGTGCCAGGGATTGAACACAGGTCAGCCATATTCAAGGCAAATGCCCTACCTATACTATTACTCTGGCCTTTCTTGTGTTCAATGTTGATATAACTGGTTTTCACCCTATTCAGAATAACTCTTTTTGTTGGTGCTTGTCACTCACTGGATGGAAGCACTTTTGAATTGAAGCATCCTTTGGATTGGTCTCTTACCTCTTTTCCTCCCCAGGGTGTGTTCTGGCTATTGTCAATAAAGACCCCTGGTCTCAGGGGAATAAGCCTTGCCTTTTCAGTTTTCCATGACAGAACTTTCTGCTTGTAAGTCTTAGTAGAAGAGTGGAAGGTTTGTGTGTGGAAGTTCCTGAATCTGTTTTATCACAGATTTGTGTGTGGATTATTTTCTATGTTGGTGTTTGCTTCCAAACCTGAGTCCCTCCAATTTCCTGGGCTTGGAACATGAGGCTTCCACTTCAAGGCAACACATGAGAGCATGTTTTTTAATATGCTACTTTTTTTTTTTTTTTGAGGAAGAGAGAAGCCTGAGTCCCAGTGAATAGAGTTTAATAAGCTCTTCTTTTCTCAGGTAGTGAAAAGTTAAAAATCAGGCATGAGTCTAAGAAATTTCCCTTGTACCTATTTGAAACCTGAGCTGGTAGGAGATTTTCCTGAGCACTCTCAGGGGGCAACTTTTTTTGACTGGGCAGACACCCGCATGACAGGTCGGCTCTCTTCATGCTATTTTGATCATTATAGTTACCCCAGGAGCTCACTCTTTGTAGGGCTGGGATCAGAGAGAAGCATAAGCATGAATTCTAGACTATGACTACAGTCTAATAATATCCCTCAGATATTATCCCTCAGATAAATGAGGGAAACAAGACTCTTCGCTTCCACCCTAGAGGCTCATAATTCTTGGGGTTATTGATATATTAATCAATCAGAATGACAAACCCAGTGGAGCTCAATTTGGGGAAGGGAGGGAAAAGAAATGCTAGCATGTATGTAGAGATGCTATAATAATGGGGTCAGAAGACAAAGATAAGGGCAGCTAATCATGATTTATTTTATTTTCATTCCATGATCCAATCAATCATCTGGAACCCCAGTTACTTTATACTTTATATTGTCCTTTTTTTAAATTAGGAGACCCCTAAAACAAACTACCACATTGAGTCTTAGGGTTTTAGTTAATATTATAATTGCTTATTTTCTTGGGAGGATATTGGAATCCCATTTCAATTCCAACAGCAAAATGTCAAATACATGCTTCTGGACTCATTGCTAGGAATGGAAAAACGAATTGTGTGTGGTTCTGGCTCTCAGGTCCTGTACAGATTTAAGAGACTAAATGGGGGAAGGGATTTGAAAAATATAAGGAGGGACAGAGAACCCCAGAGAGAAGGTCAACTCTATCAATAAAAAGTGATATGGGGAAGAAGAAAACATCAATAAAAAAAGAACATTTTGAAAGCCAAAAACAAACAAACAAACAAACAAACACCCCAAAACCCACAAGCCACCAATATAACCTTTGTCTCTAACATTATAGATGACTAAAACTTTCCTGTGCCTTTATAGGAAGCAATTTTTGTCAAAAATGTCAGTTACATGATTTATTCTTCTGAATCCAAAGCCCAACAAAGATCATTTGGAGAGAATAAAGCTGATCTTATTCTGTGCTAGGTGAATAAATATAGTGAAATGAGCAAATAATTTTTTCTAGATTTGGGGTATTGGACTAAAAACAAGAAAACAAGACACAATACCTGCCCTTAAGACAAAGTTTTCTTTTTTTCTTTTTAAGAAAAAAAAATGTCTGTACAATTAGGTAAGGACCTATTCACTGTAGCTCATTTCCTATGACACAGAATAAAAGCAGCTCAGAGAACTCAGAATTCTATAAAACTATGCTTTTTGAATTCGTAGTTAACTTGTAGTGGAAAGGAAAAATTTGTAAGCTGGCTACAAATACACACAATATGCCCAAACATCTGCCAATTATTACACACATTCAAACCTATTTTCTAGTGATGGAGTTTCAATATAGTTCACTGAATATAGACATTTATGATGCTAGCTCCCAAGCATATTTTATTTCGAGCTTTATTTAGAATGGTCCAGAAGCAGCAGGGGGCAATCTAACGTCGGAAACCTGCTATGGGAACGGTGAGAAGAAAAGTCTGCTGCATTCTAGAGCAGGGGGGCAAAAGAAAAAAAAGAAAAACACCTTCTAGTTTGCTAAACACAAAAATCCAGTGCAGTGAGTGAGAGGAAAAGACACGCTGGAGAGAACAGATCCAGGGCCATGAAATAACAGAAGGTGAAGGGGGTCTACTCTGGGATAAAATAAGATGAAACAAAAGGCAATAAATATAAAATAGAAATTGGAAGAAAAAAAAAGCAAACGTTCATCCAGGCTAAGAGAAGTCTGTGAAGGCAGAGCAACATCCTTAGATTTTTGTTCTAACTTTGCCTGCAGGCACTTCTGAGCCCAAATCACCACAGACCTGGGAATAACAGGTGTTTATTGATTTCTTTGTGATTTTTCCTTTTTATTTCTACCCTCCCCGTTTTTTTTCCTGTGGTACTGGAGCAGAAAGACATATGTATTCCATATGTAACACTTTAGAAATGAAAGGCAGCAGAAACACTGAACAGATGTGAAGAATAGAGAGCCACTTTCCCCAATACAGCTGCATGTCAATATGCCAACAGCTTTCTCTATATTATTTGGAGAAAGAAAAAATTGCCAGCATCCTCCTCCTCAAAATATTAACTGACAAGAAGTTTGAATGATATCGTGGATATCTGTGCTAATCACAAAGGAGCAGCTTTGGGTGATTTTCTTGGTTCGAGTTCTTTTTAAAGGACTTACAATAAGTGACACACAGACATAGCAGTGGCAATCAATAGTTTGGTTTACTTGGTTTTTTTTTTGTTTTTTTTTTGTTTGTTTGTTTCTGGGTCACACCCGGCAGTGCTCAGGGGTTACTCCTGGCTCCATGCTCAGAAACTGCTCCTGGCAGGCACGGGGGACCATATGGGGCACCGGGGATTCAAACCGATGACCTTTTGCATGAAAGGCAAACACCTTACCTCCATGCTATCTCCCGGGCCCCAGGTTTACTTGTTTTTGAAGGTTAAAGAACTGGTCTCTGAAAACATTTGTTTGATTTTTTAAGCCTTTAAATGGAGCTACAAAATTAAGTATCAATGAACATGTAGTCTGATAAGGTGTATGTGTATGTGTGTGTGTGTGTGTGTGTGTGTGCGCATGCTCGTATATAGAAAGATATTTTTCTGTATGAGGAATTATCTCTCTTTTTTATCTGTCCTTGTATTTATCTGTCCTTGCGTTCCTCTGTAGGCTGTGACCTTTTATTCATCAGGTCAGAAAAGGTCCCTCTCTCATGTGTCAAGCACATAACAGTAGTGGGAGGACCACAGGAAAGACATAAATGAAAAATTTAAATTAAGATTGAAAAAACTTCCCCACCCTGATCTGAGAAAAACTCTATCTTCTCAATAGAAATTGGATTTAATTCTAAGAGCATGTTTCAATGCTAGTCCATGGAAAAGTGAACCCCATGTCTAGTCCTAAATTAAATTCTGGGTGGGAGAGATAGTTCATCACATAAGTCACTTGCCTTGCACACAACAGACCCAGATTCAATCCCCAGGATGGTATAGAATCCTCCAAGCCCTGCCAAGAGTGATCCCTGAGCACTAGGTCAGGAGTAAGCTTTGAGCATTGCTGGGTGTGGCCCAAAAAGCAAAAGAAAAAAAAAAGAAATTCTGCTCTGCAAAGGTCTCACAAAAGGGGAAGGGGTTTGGAACAGAAAGGGAGAATAATAGAATTTTCTGTATCTGGTTTGGGCAACAATGTGAGAGAAAGAAAAGGAATGGTTTGAGGAGGCAGGAGGACCCAAATTAGCAGCACACAGAAATGGCCATGGCAGGGGCCTATGAAGCCAGCAGGAAACCTCGAATTCCTGAGATGAAACAAATGTGGGGTTTGCAATTATTAAGTATTTCTATGCAGGTCGGTTGGTGAACTTGGGCAGCAAATAAACCGCAGTGAAGACCAATGGCAGAGTATGTGTTCCCTGTCTTGCAAGGAAAGGCTCAGCATGCGAGACTGCAGTTCTGCAAGGACCAGGTTTTCTTGCAAAGGCTGAGAGGCAGCTGCGTCCACAGGTGTAGTTGAAAAACACCCCCTGAGTGGAACCACCTTCCCCCATGGTCCAACCGTGTTTTCTATAGCAACGATTCAATGTCCATCAAAGCAACAAGAGAAAGAAAGCGGACAGGAGACCAGACGAGAGACCAACATCATAGAAACACATTGCATAAAGAAATAAGCTTCAGCTCTGGCTTGTTGTTATCTGAAAGGTCCAGAGAGGCACTTTTTCTAACCACTACTTTGCACTTGGGGGATTGATGGGAAAGGCTAGCACTAGGGAGCAAAAGAAAAGACTATTTGTACCCACAGATTTAAATGTGCATGTACATACATGTTTGTACATGCACACACAGTCATACTCACACACACACACTCCTAATCTGGATACAGGGTCTTCAAAATTACACACAAGCACACACACACACACACACACACACACACACACAAAGCCTTTAAAGTGTATGCTGCCATTCCAATTTCCTGTATAAAACTGACTGTGTATGTTTTTTGTGTCTCCTAAGCGACCCAAGTTTCCTAACGCACACACAGTATGAAGTATTTTTAAGTGAGTTAGTCTTTATTGAATTATGACTTCCAGCAGACACTAATAACAAAATTCAAATTGCTCTGGCAGACAAGAATTTTAAGAGTGCTGAGAAGTAACCAAGTTTCTTCAGAGATCTCAAAGAACAACATACACACACACTAACACACACACAGAGGCATGTGTAAGAAACCAGGACCCACTTGATGAAATACTTCAAATAGTTAATTAAATTTGCCAAGGGACAAAAAAAAAATCACTCGTTAAAACCCACCACTCTGGGAGATAGAGATGATAAGAAACTGTTATTGGCACACCCAGGGAGCAGGCCAAAGTAAAGCTTAGCAAACTCAAGTTTTAGATGTCCCTGGTTCAGTCTCCACAGCAGACACAATGCAATTAGCAACACATCAAAAGGAAAGGAAAGCAAATTTCGCCCCCATGACTTCTTTCCTCTAGAGTTTCTTCAGCCTGTTTAAAGGGCATTTTGCAAGCAGTGGAAGAATAGGCGCTCTCCCATTCTATCGGGGCTACATCGCCTCAGAACACCTGCAAACCGAATTTACTGTTTTGTTAACCATTTATTTTGTCTTTACTGGCTTTTCAAAGGGAAATGTGATAACCCCACTGTTCTTCACATGCTGCCCTGGATGCTTAATCTAATAAAGCCATTGCGACCTGGCGGATTAAAGCAACATGGAGCATTCATCATTTGGGATCTGTGAAAGAATTTTAACATGCAGGCACCGTGGGCTGAATCTCAGAGATGTTACTGGTAGGATAAAAAGGAAAGTGTCCTGCGAACATCTGCTTTTCTTCTTACAGCATCTTCTGTTGCATGAGCTCACAGGAGGCTGGGTTGGAGGGGCACAAGGCATCACCCTTGTTTGTCTGGTGGTGGTGTTCCACCCCAGAATGCAATACACTCAGAATTGTCAGAGCAGAATAAAAATGAGAAAATGAAACATATTTTACATATGGTGAAGGGTTCATCCTATTCCAAATTGAAATCTGTCTTCCAAGAAAGGTGATAGAATTTAATTACAAATAAAAAACTGGAACCAGTCTTGCATTAGAACAAGTCTCCTTGGCTAAAAAGTGTACGTGAGCCCTCCCATGTCTGGTTCTTTTATTGTTTCACTTTTAGATTTTGTTTAGTTTGGTGTCCACATGCTCTGGGCTTACTCCTGACTTTGTCCTCAGGAATCATTCCTCATGGGCATGAGGAACCACATAGAGTGCTGGGTATCAAACCTAGGTCAGACATGTACAAGGCAAGTACTTTTCCTGCTATACTATCTCTCCAGCCCCTGTGTTTAGATGTTTATATTGTTGAGAAGAAAATAAAATGATAGTTGTCATTCTTCAATCCATTCATTTCAGAAATGGTCATCTACTGCATACTACCAACTAATCTTTCTACAGTACGGAACAGTGACATGAGCCAAGCATTAATGTTCAATTTTCTAGCTTCTATATTAAGAAGTCAAAGCAAATATTGAAGTATATTTAACACAGTATATCCAACATTATTTTTTTGGTTTTTGAACCATACTTGGAAGCACTCAGGAGTTACTCTTTCTGGCTCTGCACTCAGAAATCGCTTCTGGCAGGATCAGGGGACCATACGGATACCAGAAATTGAACCTGGGCCTGTCCTAGGTCAGACACATGCAAGACAAATGCCCTACTGCAGTGCTACCTCTCCAGCATACCAACATATCTTTTTAACAAGTATTCCATGAACACTTTAGTCTGTTTTTCTCTCTTTCCCCTACTCTTTTAAACTCCAGTATGATTTTATCACACCAACATATCTCAGTGAGGACTAGACCCATTCCAAGTGCTCAACAGCTAACAGGTGGCTAGTGGCTGCCATATTGAAATGCTCAGCTCCACATAGATAAGGAGCAGCATGAAGAAAAAAGTGAGACAGTCACCAAGTGATGAGCCAACTGGTCCCTCACCTCTCTGGGCCTTTCTTTTGGGACCTCATCTACAATGATGGGATTTTTCTAAATTGCACTCCACAGCCACTACCCTTCTCTCTTTAGACTCTTTCTCTTGCATAGTTCATTTGTGCATTCATTTGTTCATCCAGTACACCTTTACGAAATGCCTATGCAATGCCAAGAATAGTGTAAAGTGCAAGGGCCACGACGATGGGTGAGATAAATCCTCACCCCCATGCAGAAGCTGAGTTATAGATACAAGCCAGTGTCTACAACTCAAGTGTGATCATCTCTGCAAGACCTTTCTGATCTCACACTTGAAATTTCCACCCAGTTCCAGTCGATCTCTATGGTGACATTGTTTTGCTTTCTCTGGAGCACCATATCACCATGAGATTCGTACTTGCTTACCTGTTTTTTTTTTGTTGTTTTTTTTTTGGTTTTTTTTTGGTTTTGGGTCACACCCGGTAGTGCTCAGGAGTTACTCCTGGCTCCATGCTCAGAAATTGCTCCTGGCAGGCACGGGGGACCATGTGGGGCACCGGGATTCGAACCGATGACCTTTTGCATGAAAGGCAAACGCCTTACCTCCATGCTATCTCCAGGGCCCCCTTGCTTACCTGTTTTTAATTCAGTTCCCATTTGCTTTTCTTTTTAAAAAGTAAATTTGGGGCTGGAGCAATAGCACAGCGGGTAGGGCAATTGTTTTGCATGAGACTGAACCAGGCCCAACCAGAATTAGATTTCAGCATCCCATATGGTCCCCTGAGCCTGCTGGAAGCAATTTCTGAGCACAGAGCCAGGAGTAACCCCTGAGGGCCACTGGATGTAGCCCCAAAACCAACCAAACTAACTAACTAAAAGGTAAATTAATTTTGTTGTTGATGCTGCTTTGGGGCCATACCCAGCAGGGCTCAGAGGTTACTTTCAGCTCTATACTCAAGAATTATTCCTGATGGGCTGGAGGACCATATGGAATGCTGGGGATCAAACCTGAGTTGGCTGCATGCAAGGCAAATGCCTTATCTGTTGTACTATCACTCCAGCACCCGAAAAAGTAATTCTTACCAGAAGATTCTTACTGGGTCCTAATTGTCTGGTACTTTGAAAGTTGGTCAGAATCTAATGCCATTCATCCATCCAACCACCCTCCCACATACCCTCCCTTGTTTTTTATTCTCATTATTTTGTTGCCTTTTGACATCTCTGTTTTAGTCACACAATATCTTTCTAGCTTGTAGACCACACCCTGCCACAAGATTAAAGCACCCGAAACACTGATGTCATGACATCTCTCCCTGTTAATTCTTCTTAGAAAAAGAAGTCAAAATGCTCTTATTGGGACAATCATCTTCTTTTTTTTTAATAATATATATTTTTTATTTTTTTGTATATTGTTGACAATAATATTTTAAGTACATATTAACATAAAATCAGGGGGATTCCCGTATCAAATTGTCCTCCTTCCACCTCCATTCCCATCCTACCACCCATGTCCACCTCCCTCTCCCTTGAGGCTGCTAGAATAGGTGGTCTCCTCTGTGCCTAGCTTACA